>CM040421.1:44912279-44931634 GCA_022702705.1 Papilionanthe hookeriana x Papilionanthe teres
CAATTACAACTACAGCAGAAGTTGATCGGGATGACGGCATCCCGAGCTCTGGGGTTTCGCCATGGCGATTCCCGGTGATTCGAGCACGAGTGGTCGTCTTCGTCCATCGTCGGCCTCCAGCGTCGATCGGCTTCTCTGTCTTCGTCGTCGAGCTCGTCCCTCTTCGACCTCGACGACTTGTTTCTTCGCCGTAGTCCACGCCGGAGTCGTCTGCTGCAGCTGTCGTCCCTGCGGCTGTGCACGGCTGCTGACCAAGCCTTCGGCGTAGCGCCGCCGTCTGCGTCTGTCCGGGTCGCAGGCTCAGACTGAAGTGGGGCGGCTCTGTGCTGCGATTGATTTACCGTTGTCCTGCGGTGCCGTTTCGTCCTTGGCTTCTGACAGAACGACGAGTTCCGTCGTTCTACTGCACAACGTCTCCAGTACGTGGGATCTGTGCTTGCAGCTTTTCTCAGTGATTCCAGGCTCTGTGCGAGAAGAGGGCTACAGCGGCTACTGTTACTGCAGAGGCTGCTCTGTGCTGCTCTTGAAATTTACTGCAGGGGCTGCTCATTCTGCGACCTGTGTCTGTTTTCATGGCAGCTAAGTCATCTTATGCTGGAGCTGTGGGCAGCAATTCCAACAAGAACTTGGATCATCTCTTCTTTCCACAAGAATTTCTTGACACTGCGGTCGGAAAAAGACAAGATGCTTTTATCATGCCTATCGGTGTTAAAGATGAAAACTCCGTCGTTATCTTCTCACCTATGAAATGAAGATTCTATCCGATGATGTTAAGTTCACTTTAGTTGGGAAATTTCAATTCGGTCACCCCAAAATGGATTTAGTCAGGAAATTTTTTGAGAATCTGAAGCTCGTTGGAGGTTGGAAGTTGGGTGTTTTGGATGGCAGACACTTATTAAAATTCAGAAAGAAGAAGATCATGCGCGTAATCGTCGCTCAACAACTGCTTTGATTGGCCAGCACCCACATGAAGCTTATTAAATGGACTTCTGATTTTGACCCATCTAAGGAACCTCCTATCGTTCCTATGTGGTTCAAACTTCCGGGACTCTCATTTCATTTATACAATCCACGCGCTTTGTACAACATTAGTCAAGCTTTCGGTACACCTCTGAGAGTTGATTCACCTACTTTTGATAGGGTCTCGCTAGATGGTGTCGGGGCTCAGCGTGAGAGGGATTTCACTCTTCCGTATGTGGATCGTTTTTGGATTGCAGATGGTCGGGATGGGTTTTGGCAGAGAGGTGAGGTGGAGAATGCTCTCTTTTCGCCAGAGATTGTAAAATGTTCGGGCACATCGAGACACTGCTGCTATAGTGCCGCATCCTCTCTGGAAAGGACTTCGGGCCTTCGTCGTATCGGGATTTCCCAACGAAGAGTCGATGCTACCCCGGCTCGCGAGATTAGGGCAGACGATCCGACGCCGATAACGCGCTTAAACTCGACCGACAAGGCCGTAGAGGCGACTCCTCAACCGGTTGTCACTGCAGCAGCCTCTCCCACTGTGGTGCAAACCGCCCAGGTGGTTATGGAACCTCAACGGGATGCACCAATTGCCACCCCGGTGGCTAACGTTGTTACTGAACAAGTGGAAATGGTGGCCCTTTCTCCTGTAGTACAATCCGCCCGGGTGGTTATGGAACCAAGCATTGCAGCTGCGTCTCCCACTGTAGCTCAGACGGCTCACACTTCGGAGGATCAGTGGCAAGTGTATACCTCCAGGTGAAAGAAGACTGGGGGTACATTGCTACTTGGAAATCTTATGGATGACACCTTGTCTCTCCCGGCAATGGAAATCACTCCGCAGCCTTATTATCGAATGCGCTTAGAACCCATGGAAGAGGAGGCGCCTGCGACCTCGTCCACCGAAAAAGCTTTTAATTGCAAGTTTATTTTAGTCCTCTCTTTTGTACTTCTTATTTTAGTTGTTTTTTGTTTCCTTTGAGTTGGGCTCCATCATGGGGCCCTCTCTTACTACTTGTTTTGTATCCCCTCTTTTATCTTAATGAAATTGACCCTAGGGCTTCTTGTTAAAAAAAAAAAAAAAACTACAGCAGAAGTACAACGGAGGAGGAATTCTAATAGTCTAGCGTACAATTAAGTTATGATCATGGGTATGGTGATAGCAAAAATGTACTTTTATGTAAGCATCCATATGTCACACTAACACACGTTTGTGTATACATATTTATACATCAATCATCAATCATCTCTCTGATGATAATCTCAGAATAAGTAATGCATATAAAAAAGTCCAAGGGCTAATATATTAAATAGGGAAAGGTACGGATAAGTTGGATGAGAGGGCACAAAATGGCACCCTAACCACCCTATATACAACACACCTAAGGTCCCAAAAAAAAAATACATATATACCCAAAAATCAAGATTATAACGTAGACATTTAAACTCTACGCCAAAAAGTCTGCCAACATTCGCAGATTCAGGTAGCTTGAGAACAACCCAATGTAGCCTTACCCTGTCTCTAGTTCTAGGAAGAGAGTCAGCCAACAAATGGTTAAGTTTACTGTCATTACCCGACCAATGTATCATCAATTAAGTTCCTGGAATTTAGTAGGCCTTCATTCTTCTTTTTCCTCCTGAATGTGTAAACCTGTCATTCCTCGTCCGAAGACTGCCTTATTTTATGAATGTATTGGTCCAAAGATTGTCGGACATGTAAAGGTTGTTGCACATCATGAGCCTCTTGTGCCTGACTAACACTAACAACTTGCACAATCTGATGAGGTGGTACAACCGCAGTAGAAAGATTGTCAACCGTGACATTAATAATAGGTTCTATGGTAAGAGAACTATGAAATGCCGCCTATGCACCTGAGGCTTCCTCGGGAAGATGTGGAGCTTCAAAACCCTCTTGATGATCTGACCGAACATTGTCCTGTGTAAGTACAGTTCATTCAACATTGTTTTCAAAGATGTTTGAGGGTGTAGGTTGCCCAGTTAAACCATCCGGCAACACATTAGTCACAGAAACAATAATATCAGGGGGGTCTTCGGTAATAAGGGGGTTACATGTGGCATTAACAGGAGAACTGATGTTTAGAGGAGGTAGAGTGGGAGGGAGAGCAGGTGGCGTTTCTACCAAATTTTCAATGTATAATGTGTTGCACTCAGGGGTAGAGGAGGGGCAAGTGTGATTTGGGGCAGGGGGGCCATTAACATTTTTACTCTGAGGTTTTAAATGAGGGTACAAATGGTGACATTAAGAGTGAGAATGTCCAAACATACGGCAGTGGGTACAGTAAGGTGGGAACTGTTCGAGTTTCATTCGCTGCCAAAAACCCTGGTGTTGTGAGCCAATTCAGATCTCACCCGGAAAAGGTAAAGTAACGTCTCGTTCAATCAAAACTCTGTCTTCAGAAGGCCGACTCAGATCAACAGTAGGAATATCAGTTTTGTGGGATTTACAGTAAACCATAGCTAATGATTAGAGGAACACGTGATTGAAGAGATAGAACTTCAAAACCGGGAAGCACAACCAAATAGGAATGGTCGGAGATTCAGTTAAAGGATCAAAATAGACCGTCCATTTAAAAATTTTCATCATACGGTTATCTATTCGAACAAATAGCATAGTCTTCATCATCTGATAATTGTATAAGAATATGTCTACCGTCCAGTTTACTAATCTTCTATTTCCCTTTCAGACGCATTTGCTTAAACTCTTTTTGAATTACTTCAGGTTTAGGGTTTTCATAAAGGAACTTACCAACTAAGACCAACCAGTAGGAACTTACCGACTAAGACCAATCGGTAGGAACTTACCAACTAAGACCAACTAAGACTAATCTTCTATTTCCTCGGCGTCAGAGAGAAAGAGTGCATGCTTACCATTTTTACGAGACGTTTTTTTGAGAAATCCGGTGTTACGCCCAACGCTAAAGTATTGTGGTGTCGATGCAGAAAAATAAACAAAATAAGAGCACGAGTAGCATTGTCGCCAGCAGGAGCGGCGGCGCAGGAACGTTCCAAAGCCACCACCACAACGGAGCAGAGGAAACCCCTCCTTCGAGATTAGGGTGAACAGGTGAATCAGTGTAGAAGTCGTCGGAATCGTCCTTCAACAAGCACAACAAAGCGAGATTTAAAGGAGCAGATGTCAAGAGAACCCTAGGAGAGCAAAGCAGAGGACTCATGATGTATGTTTGTATGTATATATGTATATATATATATGTATGTGTGTATGTATATATATATATGTATGTGTGTGTATACATATGTATGTGTGTGTGTCCGTGATACCAAAGTAATCCAAAAAACAATTGAATGTGAATATTATTGCTGAACAAATTGAAGGAATAACAAGAAAAGTTCTTAAAAAAGGTAACAAAATACACAAAGCACAAAGTAGCCTCTAAGGCGAGGGTGAATGTGATGAACCCCAGATGGACAGCATGTGTGGGGATGGCTTGGAAGGTTGAGACAACAGGTAAGGTTGCGATAAGGGGAGTTGGAAGTAGTTCGGGCTACTAGAAGGGTGGTTTGAAAGGTTGGCAACAGCAGGAAGGGACGCAGGAGGACAAGCGGCCGCAGGTCTGGTGCAAGAAGGCTAGCGGCATCAGATAGAGGCTGGGAAAGCTGGCGGCGAAAGGTAGAGGGGAAGAAGAGCCTAGCAACCAATAGTTAAGAGATCGGTAGAGTATCAACAGCAGGAACCAGGAAGGTCGGAAGCGCAGGGAAGAGGACAGCAAGCTGGGAAGAGGAATACAGAAAGGGTTTATAGAGATAACCACAACCTCGAAGTAAGATTCAGTCAACCTTAGGAAAGGGAGACACGTCCATGGCGAGAAATCTGAAAACAACAAAAAGAATAAAACATAAACATCAAAGTAACATATTTATAGTAGAGATAACTAGGAGAGGACGATAGCCCTTAGCCCTAAGTACAGTCGGTTCAGCGTCCCTACTAGACTGGCCACATCCACGTTGAGCCAGGTGAGCCGGTTCAGCCCTAGCCTCCACATCAATCTCCTGGGGTTTGGGGAGCTTTGACTTCATTCATCGAAACTTCTGGCCCCTGTAATACGATGTCAAGTCCGCCACATTGAATGTAGCAGAAACATTGTAGTCCCTTAGTAGGTCAATCTTACAAGTGTTCTCAGTCAACTTCTAGAGTATTCTGAAAGTTTATCAGTTCCAGATTTGAGTTTTCCAAATACCCCATTGGAATCTTTTTTGCTTCAGCCAGATCCACACTAGGTCCCCTTCTTGAAAAGTCGCCTTCTTCCTAGACTTGTTTGCGTGTGTTTGGTACTTGCAGTTCTGCTTAGTGATTTCCTTCCAAACATCCTCGTGGAGCCTTTGAATCTCCTGCACCCGTTCCACAACATCCTCTAATCTTTGATGCCGACAGGAGAGGTGCCAATTCAAGTGAAGTGAGCGGGTATCGCCCTTACATAGAGCTGTAATCGATCTGAGTATATCATAGTTCAAACTTGACTTGGTATGAGTATAAACTGTTCATACCCGAACCTGTGGAGACAATCACCACCTCGGACAAGGTACCGCCAGAGCACTTCCTCGAAGTCGGATACAACCCTTGAAGAGAAAACTTTAGGATAAAACTTGAATTCAAATATCAAAACAAGACCCATAACTATAAGCACATTATCCTCTATTTATAATGAGGCTAGAACTTTATTTTAAACAATATTCAAAAATAAGAAAGAACAATGAAATCAAGATTATAGATCTAGGAAAGAGGAATAAAATATTTAGAAATTCTGATTGCGATATTCAGCATAGGAAATGGATTATAATGGAAATTCAGATTTAGGAAAGAGGAATAAAGTATTCAAAATTTTTTATTTGGAAATTCAGTTTAAGAAATGGATTATAATGGAAATTTAGATTTAAGAAAGAAGAATAAAAATATACAAAAATTCTGATTTGGAAAGACTTATATTAGGAAGATGCTAAGAAGTAAAAAGGGGAAGGGGAGACAAGAAAAAGGGAGGAGCAGCAACCCCCTTCCCTTTAAAGACTGGTCGGTCCTCCATAGCCCCAGCGGAGAAGGATATCTGAATTTCCATTATCTATCAGTTGGTTGTTGCTAAGAATATCCACTGAAATTTTAAATTTTGACATCTTCTCTGTGTGATTTTTATGTCTCAACAATATGTTCCCGATCTTCTAGGAGGGCAGGAACCACAATCTCATCAAAAGTCGCATGATCCTTTTGATCACATGGAGGAAAGGCATTTGATGTATCTATGAACAACGGAGTTCCAAGAGAGAAAACGTCATTGGATGAAAACTATCGTTTGAACTGTTCTTCAGTTTTTGTGGTGTCTTAACCCAAATTTTCGATGACGCCCTGCTCGGTGAAGTAGATCACTCCCCTGGTTGTGTATTATGCTTCAACATGTCTAAATCCATGGCACTTGCAACATCTTCTGGCAGTGACAGACTTGCGGATTAGTTTTTTTGGATAGTAGCAAGGAGGGTTGCATGGCTCTCTCCACTTTAGAAGCTAGAGTCTGCAATGTTTGGCGGTAGTAAGTTGGTAGGAACCGACACTGTGTTTCCCGCTTCATCTTCATATTTTCTCATTCTTCCCTCCAACCTTTCAAATCATGGTTGAGAGTAACCTTCCACTGGATTTCCTCTTCAATATCCATAGGCCTCCACTGAAAAAGGCGAAGCTTCGACCGTCTCTTGTCCTGGGTAGACTCGAGCATAGATCTCCTTGGCGGCATAGTTGACGGTTTGGGATCTGTAGAAGGAAAGAAAAGGAGCAAAGAAAGACGAGAGAAAATAAACGAAAGAAAACAAAAATTAGTGTGGTGGATTGGGTAGGTGTAGGTGCAAGAAACCCCTAGGATGAGACTGGGGTTAGGCTAGTTCTAATACCACATGATACCAGAATTAATAGAAAAACAGCAAAAGCACATAAAACAACTTTTATTAATAGGGAAATAAGGTTACAACACAACTTGAACTGAAAATAATATCACCACCACATAAAACGACAAACAACACCTCGAAAGTGCATCGCAAGGGCGGTAGAGGTTGGTTAGGTGGATTGGGACGGCTATCGGGGTGACGGCAGCAAAGGTGGAGTGAGAAACTGTAGGAAGAGCTACAGGCAGGATGTCCAGTGCAGCAACGGCAAGAAACTGGGGCAAAAATGGCAGGAACAGCAGAGTTTTATTGTCTCGGGAACAATGGCAACAAGGATGGAGTGTTGGGCAACAGGTTTAACGACAGAACAACGAGTCCCGGGGCTGGACAGCAGGCTTGGAGGGGTTGGACAGCACTTCGGTCGCCTGGAAAGTCGACTGCAGGGTTGGGGATGGATCGGAGTGGCGGGCGGCTAAGGGGCAAGGCAGGGAAGGTCTAGGAGAAGGTAAAAGGGGAGATATAATCACCATCTCAAAGAAAGAAATAGCTGGAGCACCACCACATCGGATACACCCATAAAGAAAAAAAAAAAGACTCCGCACAAGATTTGTGAAAGCCAACACAGCAAAACCCCTAACCCTAAGTACATTAACCTCTATTTATAATGAGGCTAGGACTTTTATTTAGGCAATACTTAAAATAAGAAAGAAGAATCAAATCAAGATTTCAAATTTAGGAAAGAGTAATAAAATATTCAGAAATTCTAATTTGGAAATTTGATTTAGGAGATTATAATGGAAATTCAGATTTAGGAAAGAGGAATAAAGTATTCAAAAAATTTTATTTGGAAATTCGGTTTAGGAACTGAATTATAATAGAAATTCAGATTTAGGAAAGAGGAATAAAAATAACCAGAAATTCTGATTTAGAAAGACTTATATTTGGAATGCGCTGAGAAGAAAAGAGGGGAAGGTGAGAGAAGGGAATGGGAGGAGTGGTAACCCCCCTCCATATTCCCCGCGTCAATTGACCTCTATAATTCATTTTTTTCTAAACTCTCTCACTAGTCTTATCCACAAGAAGGATATTTTCATTCCCTAGCTAGTCAACAACCAATTTCCCAATAATCCCCTTCCTAAATACCTTCTAAGCGCCCCATAACGATATCAACAACTCAATAAGAATGTGGGTGAAAATTGGGTTAACTCGATCGTCCTATTATATCGTGACTCCGGTAGACATGAAGTGGTTGATTGGGGTGTGACAAAATGTTCATCAAGCAAATCCTAAGATATTACTTTATCTTCATTCTTTAATGAAATTCATCATATTGTTGTGGATCATGCACTCACTGCTTCTTTGTCTCAATGTTCTTGTGTCCTGAACATTCTATAATTTATGTTATTTTGACGGAAAGAACAACATAAAGTGGTATTTTATGCCTTTGATGGTTTAACATAATTATAAATTAGCATATAAAATGTTTATTGAAGTCATGAATTAGTTGCCTATGATCATTCTGTTATCTGGTTATTGAAATTAATTTATGGAAATAAACATCAATCATTGCATGGACAATCCGCCTCCTTCCATTAATTGGGTTGTTCCCGTGTTGACCTCGATTTTTGGTCGAGGTTTTGTTTTCCTCTTAGACTTAGGATTCTAGCCTCAGGAGCTTCCCGACGATCCTAGATTCCTAGTGAAGGGACCCACCTCATTTTAGAGAGTCTAGAGCCACTTCGTTACTCTTTGAAATCCTGCACGAGATTCCGTACCGCTAGTCTCTAGCCGATCGAAATTGACGTCAGGAGTTCAAATTGAGTCCCTATAGGACCCCTGGACATTAGGACAGCCTCGTGCATGTCTTACACACTTGGACGCATAAAATTCTAAGTTCGCGGTCTCGACGCCTTCAATTCCCTCGCAGTGGACTGGAGCTGGAGTCAGAACGCCGGGACGATCGACATCAAAAGTCAAAATTTCCGAAAAGGACGGATTTGACGCACTTTCGACGCGACAATCGACAAAGTTGTTCGAACGACCTCGGATGACGAAATTGACTGCGCCGATTGGTCCGGAACGTCGATTTTATTTAAAATTGACATTCAATTTGCGACGATAGCTCGTCGGGGAGAAAATGCCGAAAATGAATATCATAATAATAATAATAAATAAAATCATTATTATTATGTTTATTTTATTTCTCCCCAAAATCCTAAGCCCTAAATCTTCTCTCTTGCTCGATAGACCTCGCCCGTCCCGCACGAGCACGAGGGAAACTTCCTCGAGCCTTCTCCCGCGTTCGAGCAGGGCGCCTCTTTGCAACCGTCTCCTCCTCGACTCGCACAAAATCGCTCCTATCTCTTATCCCTGCACGAGCAAGTTGCTCCATGCGGCATTTCCTACTCGAGCGTTATCCCTGCGGCGTCCTCTGCGTGAGCAAGTTGCCCGAACCTCTGCTGCACCTCTTTGCGGTATTCTCTTCCATCCTCCCGTACCTTCCCCGATCCTACTCGACTCTACAGGTAAGGAGCGGCACTCCTCTTCCCTCCTCTGCCTATAAATGCCCTATTTTGAGATGAGTTGAGGGCTGCCCGAAAATTCTTGTGAGGAATGGGAGGTGCTGTTGGATTGGTGCTCGAGTTCTCGCTTTTCTCGTGTGCTCTACACTAGCTGGTAACCTTCCTCTACCCCCTCTCTTTTTTTCGGTTTAGCCCAGGGAAGCCGTAACTCCTGCTGTAGGCTTGGCTTTCCCTGTTTACTGTCTCGGCTAAGCACTTATGTGCCATGGAAGGTTTCATTTATTTGTTTAAGTGATGATTTCTTGCTTCCCCTACATAGTGGCATGTTAATATGTTATTGTATCAAGATTTGGGGGTATTATATTACTTGAAGCATGAGTAAGAATAGAGATTTGAGCACCTTTTAGGGATAGGTTTGAGCACTTGTTTAAAATGATCATATATATGCTGTGAGGTGGGCTCTTTTCTCTTCCTCTCGCTATTTAGAGCAATTCAAAAGTATGAAAACATAATTTCAAGGAAAAAGTTAACCCTCTTGCAAGCATATGGAGGGTTTGGTTTCAATGCTTTAAGTTTTATTTGTTTCAAAAAAATATACATGTTAGGAGTGAGAAATACATGAATGCATTAGTCTCTTATTTTGATATATTGAAAGCATATCTCGAGGCAAAAGTCGGCTCCTCTCTGCAAGCATGTTGAGATGTGTACTTATGAGGTTCCTTGCCTACTTTGGTTTGGCATGAGTTATGGAAAGATTTACTTAGCTTTTTAACATGTATGTGGGGCTCATTTCTTGCTTTCCCTTACTGTCGGCCGCTTAAGAGCTGTGATGTGTCTCTTCTTTTTTTTTTATTTAATTTAATGGATATATGTATATTAGTTTTGAAAATAAGATTTTTAATTTTTAAAATATTAGAATGAGAAAGAACGGATCTCATTCGTTTAGCAGTTTGAATGAACGAGCGTAATATCGCGAGTAACGCATCTATTCCGAAGAATAGGCACCCTACTTGACAATATCGCTCGATCAAATAAACCACAAAATTCATAACATCCGTTCTGGTCTACGAACCTTTTATGTGGACCGACAAATTCTCCTATTTAATACAAAAGAATTAAATAGGGTTTATATTATCCCGGGTCTTTAAAACTCCCTATGAGTGCGAGCTCCTATAGTTAATTACTCCCTCAAACGACCAAGTCACTGAGAGAACTCACGATTTAGATCTCTCGGTTTCATCTTCACGAAGTCAAGAGGTAGGGTTTTCAACGAAATTCGATAGTAGAAAATTCACTGGTGGAAGGTACGAGGAGTAAACGGTTATTTCCGGAGTCAAAGAGAGAAGGGTAGGGATGTCACGGATCTCGAGGAGGACCTCGAGGACGTCGCAGCTATCCCATGGTTGAGGCTTTAAATTTTGGAAAGGGATTTATTTTAATTTCAATCCCGCAAATTAATTATAGGAATTACGTTTGCACAATGTCCGATTATGCAAACTACTCCGAAAGATAGGATGACTTACGTCGTATCGGACGACAACCTCGGAAACCTAAGCGAGTTAGGGCTTATATCGCACAGGAGGGGCAGTGTCTGCGCTAAAAGAACAGCGAGGATTTATGCCGCGCTGAGCGAACTACTCTCGAAGTCCCAGGGCTTATTATTTAAGCTCAAAAAGGGGTTTTTCGATGTCGACACAGGTTTTGCTGAAGAAGATGGTCGTGCTGCCCACCGTGCTCCAAGCTCCACGTCGTAGCAGGAATCGCAGTTTAGGTTTAAAGTCTTAAGTTAAAGTGAGCATGCAAGTTGTTTATTTCGTTTTTATTATCATTTTATTGCAACAGTGAGTGTGTGCATGACGAATGACATGAGTAAAACGAAACGATGCACAAGAACATATTATAGCAAGCTAAACAATGAGATACGTCATGCTAAACAGGAGTATACTTAGTTTATGCGGAAGTAACATGCTTATAACAGGTAAAACATCTTGAGCAGGAGAAAGTACAGAAATGTAAAATGTGCTTAGCAAGAGAAAGTACGGGAAGTGTAGAACATGCTTAGCGAGAAGAAAGTACGGAAGTGTAAAACATGCTAGCTAGATATAACAAGAAGGAAAGTAAAGATCGTCACAGAAGATACCGTATCTTTCTTTATCCTCATACATACTGCTATTCTGTTTATTGTTTTTTTCCTTATATTTTTCTTATTTCTCTGACAGATTTGTCGAGCACTAAAAGAGCGAGGAGTAAGTAGTAAGTGAAACAACCTAACTAAACAGGTGTATTATAGTGTGTCAAAGAAAGTAAAGTCCGAAAACTCAACAAGAAAAACGACGGAAAAACGGCGAGAAAGCGAAGAAAATCAGCGAGAAGAAAACCAAGAAAGTCGAGAAAGAAAGAAAAGAAATGTCCGTGGAAAACTCCGAGAAAAGCACAAACGAAAACAAAACAAAACCGTGAAAACTGCAAAAGCACCGTGAGAAAACCACGAGACGACCCGCTAAACTCATGGCGAACCATAAGAAGCCATGAGCCTCTGGAAAGAAAGACCCGTAAGCACGGTGGTGTTTCGGACTCGTAGCCGTGCTAATGTCCGGACTCGAGTCTCGACCACTGGACCGACTTCTGCGCGAAGCGCGAATCCTAATCCGACTCGAATAACTAACCGTGTACCTTTATAAATCTGCACACATTTCATTTTTGGTTTTTATGCAAGCAAGATCAGCTAGGTAAGTAGGATGTGTAGTAGTGGAGGTAATTTTGTATTTTTCAAACATATGTATTTTTTTTGTTTTAAAACATTTCGATCCACTGGCCGACTATCCTAATAGGACTAGGCCTACGAACATTGGACCGTCGGCAGTAGAAACCCAGGACGGTCGAACGGTTCCGTGATTCCACGCTCTACTCTCTGCGTAGTCTCCGAGTCGGCGACCCCATTCCATGATTCTCGTAATTTTTCTCGTTTTGCAGTCTCATCAATGTCCCCACCGCACATACAACTGGCCGATGGCCCCATGTATAACCCAAGGAGGTTATATATGCACACCTACACGTCCCCCGTAGGTGTGTCTTTGAGCGAGAAACAAGGTGAAACTAGGGACGAGAGGTCAAGGAAAGGAGGACGGAAAGCGGCTCAGCTTAACACGATTTCGAAAAGAAGTGAGTCGATTTCCAATAATCGAAAAACACGTAAGTCACCCCGGACTCCCGAACGACCTTACATGTCCCGAGAAAAGGACTAAAGCGCACATCGACGCTCTCGAGAAGGTGAAGACTAGACCCCTAAGAACACACTCCTTTTCCCAAATAACGATGAAATCGTAAATAAAGATAAAATAAAAAGAAGAAAAGCTCGCTGCTCGGTGCTTTAGATCCCGAGTCACTAAACTAGGAAGCGCTATCACAAAACTCCAAGGCCTAGCCCCTTTACTTTTCTTTCTCTTTTCTTTTCTTTTCTTTTACTCCAATTTCATTTCATGCTACAAATTTCGGGCCTGAACAAATGTTGCAACAAAGGCCCCCAACCCCAACATCAATTTATCACATAATTGCCAAACTCACACTTTTGCATATTTCCTTCATCAATTTCAACATTTAACTCCCAAACATTAATTGAAGCAAACGAGAAACGCTCCCACACTCATCCAAACTATCTCACAAGCAAGTGTAGTAAGAAATAAGAAAGAAGAAACATCACCACACCCACCATGTCATTCACCAAAGCTTTCGGCCAAGACAGGAGCAAGGAGAGGCCCGCGGCCAAAGTCACAACAAAAGAAGCCACAAGGGGTAGAGCCCTTACCAAATCCCAAATTTCCATAAAGAAGCTCACGACCGAGCCTAACAAAAGACAACAAGGTAAGGCTTCCCACAATTCAGCACATCACAAGTGAAGCTCACGACCGAGCCTAACAAAAGACAACAAGGTAAGGCTTCCCACAATTCAGCACATCACAAGTGAAGCTCACGGCCAAAGCTCCCTAACAAGCCGCTCACACACTTCCAGCTCAACACAAAGCCAAAACCCGAGCCCTCAAGGAGCTCCAAATAAGGGTGCAGTCGAGCCACCTATACTATTTCAAATTCATCACAAATAAATAGGAAGAAATCCACTAAGTAACCAAAAAATTCAGCCCCAGCCATAGCTCAACAAAGCATACAAACCGAGCCCCATATAGACCTTAACCCGAGCCCCAAACCAAGGCTGCACTAGGGAAGGTTGCATGGACAACAGGAACCAAAACAGAACCCCACTACAAACTACGGGAGCGAAATGTCAGGCAAAGAACAAGACAAAGTCACAAAGGGCCCCAAGTCAAGCGCTTAAAGGGACGAGATCCAAGCAAAACGGAAACAGAGAGAAAGGGAGCGACTCCACCTTAAATCCCCAATCCAAGCGTCACGACAGAGGACAGCTGCAGGAGCAGCGAAAACACAAAGAGACAAGCCCCTTTTTTTAAGTGCAATAGGGCTAGCTGCTAGGCAGCATAAAATGAAAATAAAACCAGCCCCTAATTTGATGCCAAAACAACTCCAAAACCCAGAAAACAGAAGCCAACAGGAATGATCACCCCAAGCCTCCTTTAGAATGCAACAAACTTGCTTAAGAGTATAATGAGCCAAGATAGAGTTTAAAATTCAGCTAAACATGAAGCTCTAGGTAAGCATTCCCATACCTCCAAGCATATCCAAGCATAAGCCTTCAACATATTTCAAATGAAAGTAAACTTAGAGCTCTCTAAATCAATCTAAAGCCATCCTAGCATGCTTTTTCTTTTCTTTTTTTTTTTTTGAACAAAGAAGAAATGAGAGGAGCAAAAAGAGTAAGCTCCACATGCATATAGATTAAGCAAACCATTTCATGCTCACATGCTCAGCTATTTTTAAACAAGCTCTCCATATTTCACATCAAGCTAGAATGAATAAAGCAAAGGGAGAGCCACATCACGTTGTTTCCAACCATAAAATTTTCACCCAACCTAAAAGCGTGGCATGGATATCATCAAACATAAATGCTGAAATTAGGGGAGCTCATACCTTAGTGAGAGATTAAGCAACCCACACTACAGCCCAACAGGCAGTAAGGAAACAGCACGGTCCGAGTTCAAAACCGAGCAGCAAGGCTCCGGAAAAGCTCAGGGCAAAGAGCTAACAGCACTTCCTCACGTCACACACACACTCAAACTCAAAACCGTGAGCGAAGAGAGGAAGAGTAGAGGAAAGAAGGGAGAAAAGAAAATAGCAGCACCTTCTTCCCAACGAGAATTCGGCCACTCCTAAAGCTCCCCCAAAATGGGGTTTAAATAGCCGGAGAAACGAAAAGAGGGCAAGCCAAGCTCACCCAAAGCCATCGTCACTCACCCGAAGTCAACGACTACAAAGGGACGGGTCGCACACCGTCACGCGAACCCACGCCCGCGGAGAGGATTGAGAGAAGAAGGAGGAAGAGGCATTGGGAAGTAGAGAAGAACTTCCCCAATTATGCTAAGGAGACTAGCTCAACTGAGGCCAATGCTCGAAGAGGAAAGCCCCCGGTATCGAGAAGGAGGAGCGTCCCGCAACGTCACCTCCCATGGCGTGAAGAGGAGAAGGCTTAGTACAACGGGACGAGATTAGGCGAGGAGAAGAAGCCCAGTCGAACCAAGCTAGGGCAGAGGAGCATACCCGCGGGAAAGAAATGGCGAATGGCGCCAGGCGAGTGCGGGGGGAGAGATAGGAGACGGGTGCGTGAGTTAGGGATATAGGATTTTGGGTTTAAAGGGTTTAAAAAGGATTTAAAAAGAAAATAAAATTTATTTTAATAAAAAAACGACAAATTTCGCGTCACGAGCCCGAGCTCGAAAACATAGCAAGTTATATGTCTTTTCCAAGCAAATTCGATGTCCCGGACGCACCGGCGCAGTCCGTTTCGCGATCCGAGGTCGTTCGGATAACCTCGTCGTCGGGCGAGTCGAAAGTGCGTCAAATTTGATCTCGTCAAAATTCTGACCTTGATGTCGCTCGTTCTGGCATTCTGACCCTGATCTTGATCCGTTGCGGAAAATTTGAAGACGTCGAGGCCGGAGCTCAAGGAATTTGTGCTCGGTAGTGCAGAAAATGTGCACGAGGCTATCCTAAGGTCCAGTGGTCCTATAAGAACTCAATTTGGAGTCCTAACGCCAATTCCAACCTACTCGTCGTGAGCTAGAGGTCGAATTTCGTTCGGGATTCCAAAAGAGTGTCGAAGTGGTTTCGAGCATTCTAAGGCGAGGTAGGCCCATTGCTAAGAATCTAAGATCGTCGGGGAAGCTCCTAAAGCTAGAACCCTAAATCCTAGGAGGAAAACTAAACCTCAACAAAAGTGAGGTCAACACTTACCAAAAGTCATGTTAGGGAGAAGTTTACTTTGATGTTGGGAAAGTTCTACGCATGTTCCTACTTGAAACATACGGTGGCTCTATATTTTGATATATTAAACATGTTGAGATGCTTATTTTAGCCTCATACTTGGTTTGGTTTCAATCTTATCGTGACTCATTTTAACCTCACTTGGAGGCTTGGTTAGCTTGCTCTAGCCCTTATCCGAGAGCCTGCTTTACTTTGATATGTTATACTTGTTCTCATTTTAATGTTTTAAAAGATGTATTCATGGCTTGATTTTGGGTCTAATGTTGGCTTGGCTTTAGTACTGCTATGGTCTAAATTTTGGATTTGTATCGGAGTTGATTTCGATTTGTTCATGGCATGATTTTGGGTCTTAAGTTGGCTCGGTTCGAGCCCTCGTGCCGGCTCGGTCTCACTCCTGTAGTGATTTCCTGCTTAAGCTTTGTGTTGGGTTTGTTTTGGCTTCATACTTGGCTCGGGTTTGAGCCCTGTGTTGGCTCGGTTTCACTCCTATAATGGTTTTCTGTTGTGGCTTTGTGTTGAGCTGTAGTTACGGCTTTGTGACGATCCTTTTATAAATCTTATGCTGAGATTGTTTCTCCTTTTCCGCCTTAGCCGAGAGCCTCTGTTTGGATTTGTTGGAGAATTTTATACTCTTGTGACATGTTAAGTTATGGATCAAATTGGGAGTTTGGAAATCTTAATGTTGGCTTGATTTGGAAGTGTTAGTGTGGGCCTTTGTTATGCCTTGGCCGCAAACCTTTACCTTTGTTGCAGCCCTAGCCGTGGGTCTGTCCTTTCCTGTTTGTGCCTTGGCCGAGAGCCATTTGTTGGCCTCTGTTGCAGCCTTGGTCGTGAGTTGTCCCCTCCTGTTTGTGCCTTGCCCGTGAGCCTTAGTGTGATGATTTAAATCATGGTGGCCTTACTTCCTGCTACCCTTGCCTATGAGGTTGATTGTGATGGTATGGAAACCCCCTTTGGTTTGCTTGTGGGAAGAAATTAATACTACATTTGAGACATCCTTTCTATGCTCCATTTGATGAAATAGGAGTTAATCTAGACTTTTAGAGAAGCTTGTCCATTCACTTTCTTATGTATTGGGCACGGTGTCGGGATGACCTTCCTATTACTGCTGCCTTGGCATGAGCCTTTGTGTGGTCCTATTGGGAGATCTGTGTTTCAAAAGTTGTCAATTAATTTGAGAATTGGAAAATCTGGATTTTAGCACGGGTTTGGAGATTTTAGTAGTGGGTTTCCCCGAGTCATTTCTTTCCCGTTTAATTTACGAGCTTTTAAAAGATTTTTCAGATTTTATTTTTTCGATCTGAATGGAAGGGACACCCTCTTTGGATCGATCCAGTTATGCAAAAGTGAGAAAATGATATCCTCGGGATTGATTCAAGGATCTTGGGCTTTGTTTTCAGTGTTCTACTCTTACTTATTTTAGAGGCGTTTTAGACTAACCCTCCTTCCACTTTGGCCCTTTTCGGATTTGGAGGTGGGTTAATCTCCTTTCCCTCCCCTTCCCGTTGATTAACATGTTTTCCCCGCTTCACTCGGAGTTGGTTTTGTTTTTGTTTTGGGCCAATGACGGTGTTGATGATAAAGGCACACCGGTGGTGGAGTGGAATGATATCTCACCTTACGACACTGTGACTCGCTCTGTGACCGCCGAACTGCAGAGATGAAGGTATCGTTCGCCGCTAAAGCGCTAGCGGAGCATCGATCTTCTTAGGATTCTATAGTGATCCTACACCCGATGAAGTGATCAACTCGTGGACAACCATAATCTTCAAAATCTGATAAGAACGGATACTACTTTCACAACAAAAAAAAAAAATTATATTTTCACTACAACCAAAACATCGACATAAACTCTCTTTTGTATGCCTGAAATTCACGTGCATGCTAAAAATATAAATTTCAAAACCATTTTATAAAATTTGGTTGTTCACTTGTTGATTATCAGCTTTGGGTTAAGGAACACCCTCCTGAGTTAGGTTTAGTAGAGACAGCCTTCAGCGAGTAGCGAGTCTCTATACACTTGGGTGACCGAAGTAGCTTCGACGACCCTCCGAGATGCTACACGAGTTGATGAGCCTACTTCGACCCGAGTGTTGCGGTTTCTTCGGATTTTCATATGATTTTGATGAAGCACTCTCGTCCTTTTTCCGGACTTTCCCGAGGTTTTGATGATTTTATTTTGATTTTCGTTTACTTTCTCCGAGGTTTTCTACCGTGAGTCATTCGCCGTCCTTTTTCGGGTTTTCTGGAAGATGTTTATGCCCGGCTTTCATTTCATGATCATTCCAGCTTGCTGCATTTAAGAAAGTAATGAATCTCCCAGGTATACAGGTTTGTTTATATTTACAAGTATATACTTTTCGTATCTACTATCGTTTTTTTAAGACGTCGTACCTATACTTTCATCGTATGCTTTACTATTTTTCCTGTGCTATATACACCGCTATACACTGTGCAACTTTAAACCTACTTGCATAGGATGTTTAAGAGAACTCGACCATAGTAGTCACTGATTCGATATCATAACTCGTCACTTTAGAAACTCAACCTCTTCATGTACAAGGAGTTCGAGAGCTACATGATAGCAAAGACGGCCATCTTCAACAGCAAAACATATTTTCACCAGCTAAACCATTCCTTAGTGATTAAACAACAATCCATAGGATTTCGAGGTTGTTCGCCTAGCACGACATAAATCCTCAACCTCTTTTGGGCCTTTGTATAGCTTTGATGTACAATATAAGCCCCAACTCGTTTTAGGATTCCGAGGTTGTCATTCGTTACGACCTAAATCCTCACATCTAGGCTATTCGTGTGATCGTTTCACAAGAATGTAAGCCCTAATTAAATAAAATTGACATGATGAAACATTTAAATAATATCTCCTAAATCGAAGCCTAACTGTAAGATAACTTGGGAAGCCACCGAGGTTCGCCTCCGGATCTCCGACATACCCTACTTCTCTTTCCTTTTGATTCTATAATAAAATGTTCCAAATTTGAGTTAATCCTCTTTCACACCTCTTTGTCCGATTATGTTGAAAAGTTCTATCATTTTGACCTCCTTGAAGATAATATTTCCTGATTTTTATCGAGAGTTTTCTGAAGTCGTACTCGGTCATTTAAGACGTAATTAACTATGTGAGCTTGCCCTTATAGGTTTTTCCAACTCAAGCTTAAAATAAACCCTATTTAATTCTTCATATTAAATAGTGAACTCATCAACGAAATAAAATGGTTCACAGACCAAACGGACGTCATATATTTCTTAGTTTATTTGATCGAGCCTCACCTTCAAGTCGCATGTGTTTGTCTTTCGGGATAAATGCATGACTCGAGATGTAGCCTCTTTCATTTAAACTACGAAAAATATGTGGCCAGCTTGATTTCATATTTTTCTAAAAAATTATATATATATATATATATATATATATATATATATATATATATATATATATATATATATATATATATATATATATATATATATATACGTAAATTAAAGTCGTTCCTTCTGAAGCAAGTGCGAAGGGATCTCGATTTCGGCGACCGAGCGCTTGCGTACCCACACCCAAACAAC
>CM040421.1:44932134-45179798 GCA_022702705.1 Papilionanthe hookeriana x Papilionanthe teres
ATATTTATGTCATGAGAGATATGTATGATGAATAATTGAACAACAGAGTAAATATGCATTAGTAGATGCATGAAGATGTCTCAAAAGTATACATGTTATGAAAATGAAATTACTTATATATTAATGTTTGTACGTGCATGTTCAGAGGAGGAGTTAACTTCTTAATAGTACAGGCAGGAGACGCCAATATACTCGCGTACATAGGATTTTGCTATCATCTTAGATTATTGTGATGGTTAGATCACTAACCGTTGCGCAGACGAGATAGTATCACCAATGGGTGAGTATACCAGGGCTTACCTTCCTAAACAATTGTGATTTTTGCATTGCTAACAGTTGTGCCGACATGATAATATCGAACAGGAGACTAGTAAAAGCTTTTCTACCCTAAACAATTGTTATGTTTACGTTGCCAACCACTGTGTTGATTGAAGCCGACGGGGCAATATGATCAAGGGTGTGTTAGATTTTGTTGACGGTGATCCTCACAGAGATTGATGTGTATGTAAAGAGTATAAGACTATTTCTTCTCTTTCCATTATCATTATGTGGCCTATAAAGTTATTCGTCAGTGGTTCAGAGAAATGCCGCCGAAACTTCATTTTAGATAAAGTTGCCCTTCCTATTCTTGATACAGGCACCCGAGACGGCTGAAATCCCGCCGCCCCAACTACCCCTCGCTACGTCGATCATGGCAGTCGGCGTTCTTGCTCTTCAAGGTTCATTCAACGAACACATGGCAGGTGATTCACGAAGCTCTTTCGTTATTTTCCTTCTTTCTCTGCGTAATACTTTCTCACCGTCCTGTTGATTGATGGCGATTGCGGAGGCAGCTCTGAGGAGGCTCGGTGTGACGGGAGTCGAGGTGAGGAAGCCATCACAGTTGGAGGCCATCGAGGCCCTCATCATCCCTGGAGGAGAGAGCACCACCATGGCCAAGCTCGCTCACTACCATAATCTCGTCGGTTCCTGTTTTTTCTTACTTTTGCTTGCTCTATAAAATTTGGTAATCTACTATGATAAAATTAATGGGTTTAACGTTTTTTGTAGTATTCTTCGGGTTCTTAAGTCAATATTCTCATGCGTAGAGTATATGATTATTTATTTGGATTTTATTTGACGAGTTGCGATTGCTTTCTACGAAGTGTTTCTTGACGAGAGAGTTTATGGTCTAGTTACTTGCATGATTCTATCATGATGAATTAAGAAAATTGAACTTATGTTGTTTGAACTGAACTTATGTTGTTTGAACGGAAGAGAGCTTCATCGCCTTCTCAAACTGGAAGAAATATTACATCAGAACTCCGCACGTAGAGCTACGTAACACGGGAGTAATACGGAGGAATATTTCTGCTGTGTTATTCCGCATTATCAAGTATTATTGCGGTGATTTTGATGTGTCATTGACTTTTTGTTGTTGTTATTATAACATATGGAATATTCTCATAACACAATAACACATGAATAACACACAATAACACCTGAATAACACGGGGAGAATATTCCACTATCGACCCAGTAACACAGGAAATATTCTCCTCGTGTTATTTCGCGTTATTCAGGTGTTATTATGTGTTATTCATGTGTTATTGATGTATTATTGTGTTATTATAACACCGAGAATATTCTCATAACACAATAACACATCAAAACGATCACAATAACACTTAATAATGCGGAATAACACGGGAAAAATATTCCCCCGTGTTACCGCGCCGTTTTTTATTTTTCTGTCACTTCCACGTGGAGTTATTTTATTGGACTCCGCACGTAGCTCTATGTGCGGAGTCCTGATGTAATATTTCTTCCAGTTTGAGAAGGCGATGAAGCTCTCTTCCGTTGCAATGAACCCTGACGTCTAGAAAAGCTTTCATTTGGTGAAACAGCTTCTCCCGAACGTCTCTCGAGGTTGTTTCACACTATTTTTTGTAGTTTTAGATCACAAATCACCTTCCTCGTTCCGTGGACGTGGTTTTTAAAGGAGCATTGCTCAAACAAAGCCTAACACCCAAGTCGCGGGAGGGAAGAAAAGCGAGAAGAAAATAAAATAAATATATGCTCCTTTTTTTAGCGAGGATTCATACAGAAGGAAACTTTTCGTCTAATTTTTTATAGGAACTTGATCAGAAGAAAGGAAATGAAACTTTAGAATAATTTTAAGATATTTTTCCTCATTGGAAGAAAGATAAAATTGCTAGAACTGGGCAGGAATAATCGTTTTTCTTCTATTAAAGCAAGGGTTCTCTTCATTTTTTTTCACTAATGAACATCTTGAAAGTCGTAATTCTGCAAAGCTATATTTTTCTTGTTTGCATTCAAGCTGCCAATTGTAAGCTTTTACTGAGACACATCGGCTTAATGCATTTTTGTTATATATATATTTTACATGATTGAAGCCTTTTTGTTCATTTTGGTGACATCTCTTTTTTTGTGTAAATTAAATAGTCAAGCACCTTAAGTTAGTATTTTAGGATTTGCCTAAAATACACACTAACAAGTGACGCCTTTGTATCCTACCTCCTAGGGGATCAACCATAATTTAGTTCTAATAATTTTAGATCATTCTACAATTAAAAGGCAAGAAAATCAAAATATAAAAACTTAAAATGCAACTTGCGTGAAATTACAATGTCTTATAACTTGTTGCTAAATGTTAGTCTGTTCTCATTGCTTTCATCTACTAGGATCAAAATTCAAATTAAATGAAATGGGATAATTTGTTTGATGATGTCCTTTTGCCTCTAGAGCTAATTAAAAATTATGTATAGAAAAAAAAAAGACTCAATCTTGGAGATATATATGGTATGCTAAACTAAAAATACCAATTCATATGAGCATAACAAATAATCCCAGAGATCTTGTTACTATGGCAGCCAATCAACTCTGAATCTAATAGGGAACGGCACTCAAAAATGGATACCAATTGATGAATGACGAAAGGCAATGATCAAAAGGGGACTGAAACAAGAGCTGATGGGAATTGGATGCCAGAATGGGGGAAAAAAAATCAATGGTGGCGACCAAAACAACTCCAATGACAAATAGTAGTTGGAGATCATAGGAACTTTGCCAGTTGGGGCCATTTGACAAATCTCATAGGATGTTTTTATAACTTTGGATTCATTTGGGATGATTGCAATCATACATAAAATTAGTTGTGAAGTTTTTGGGGAAAAAATAGAGTTTTTGAAGGTCGTTATAGGTAGTATAGGTCTTTTTTTTTTCCCGCAAAAGGCTGACAATAGCTTTCTTGCGACTATAATAGTGTAACTGGTTTAACTGTGTACTGATCCATTCTCACCACTAAAATTTTTAAACATAACAAGAAAGTTGTAGTCAAATAGGAGTTTGAGAACAACTTATAAAATAAAACTGTAAAAAAAGATGTCCCAGATATACCCTTATTATTGTTAGAAGTTTCATTTGGATTACAAGATAACAAGCTTATATTGTTTATTTACATGGTAATTGGTATCGGTTTGCATTCCTGTTTCCTTAAGCTCATCTATAGTACTTTGTTAGAATATAGCTTTCATGCATGGCCTATAGAATTTTATGCAAATTATGCATCTATGGCATAGCGCATGCTGCTTTCTTGTCATGATGATAGAATCAACTACAGATGTCGAATCAATTTTTTTGCAGTTCCCAGCTTTGAGAAACTTCGTTAATTCAGGAAAACCAGTTTGGGGAACCTGTGCAGGACTCATTTTCCTTGCAAATAAAGCTACTGGTAACCATATTTGCATAGTTTTTGGTAATTGAAGAATGAAAGCATTAGGAAAATGTGTAAATCAGAAGGATTTCCATTTCAGGCCAAAAGTTGGGCGGTCAAGAGCTTATTGGGGGGCTGGACTGCACAGTTCACCGAAACTTTTTTGGCAGCCAGGTATTTTATTTGGCTGTAAAACATCTTCCTGGAAACAATCGTCTTCATAATCATCACACACTTAAGGTTTTGTCTGACGGGTCTGGTTTTATTCTTGAAAAGATGCATGATTTTGTTTTGTAGGTTCAGAGCTTTGAAACCGAGCTCTCAGTTCCTAAGCTTTCTGAACAGGAAGGTGGTTCTGATAGATGTCGGGGAGTGTTTATACGTGCACCAGCCATTCTAAAAGCTGGACCAGACGTTGAAGTACTAGCAGATTATACTGTTCCCTTGGATAAGTTGGGAACTGTAGCATCTGATTCTGAAGCTAAGGTGGTCTCTACCTGCACGCTACCCTACCATCCTTGCTATTTTTGTTTACTTATAGAATATAATTAGAACTTTGAATTGAGTTGCTGTTGAAATTTTGTTGCGTAAGTGTTTGACATCAGGGATATTTTGTTTGAAAAGAAAAATGAGTACAAAATTGCCATGTAAAATGCATTTTTCAAGCCCCATTTTTCCATAAGTTTAATTCCACAATGTGATTTTTGGAGAAGAAAAAATTATTATTTCTCTTCAACTTATTATGAAACGATTATAAGATAAATAGAGGGTGGTAACTCCCACATTAAGAAAGACAAAAAATCAGTTATAATTAGTCGTGATAAAAGAAAGAAACAAGAATAAAATAGAAGACACATGTTGGATTTTGATTTGTCTTTTTGTAGGTTATGCTAGAACTTAGCAGATGAAAAGAGGAGAGAAAGAGAAGAGCTGAGAAGAGATTAGAAGAGAGTAAAGAGAAAATTCATTGTAATCTTAATGGAACAGTGATTCTAGACCTGAGTATTTATGATTGCATCACCCGGAAAACCCTGGCTCTCTTTGTGACCTTCTATTTGTATTTGAGGATGAAGCTTTATTAAATGAGACAAAATGAGCTACATATATAAAAAGTATAAAGCAAGATCAATTAGTACTCATAAAATACGTGTAGCCTGAGAACTCAAGAGTAGTGCTTGGTTTGCTAGTTGGTGGTTCCTTTGGTGGAGGTCACCACGTAATTCTTGAGCTGAGGTCGAGTTAGGTCGGTTCGGCTAGTTCATTGATAGTCCAAGATTCCTTGATACCGGAATAATCTGAGAATAAGCAAATATGATTATTATTATTAAAATTCAGAGAGGAATATAATAAGAGTTCATAAGAGCGGAAATAAAATGAACGACTACAATGGGACCCTAGGGCGATGGCGTGTAGGATGGACTTTGGCTAGATAGCTGGTGTAAGTGATTAGGGCATCACTGGTAGGAAGCAGGTTGCGGAAAGGGAGGGATACGACAGCAGGAGAAAGGGAAAAAGGCCCTGGCCGCAACAGGAAAAGTGTAGGAGGGTTGGTTGGCTATGGGATAGGCGCAAAGGGGATCATGTGGCAACAGGGATGACACAGATGGGTTGAGTGGTAATAGAATGGAGGTGCAGGCAAGCTGGCGATAGCAGGAAGGGTCTAGGTCAATTGAGTGGCGACTGGGAGAGGTGCAGGAAACTGAGCAGCAGTCAGGAAGAGCCAGGAATGTTGGATGGCAGCAAGGAAGCAATTAATGGTGTGAGCTTGAAGGGATAACCACCTCCTCGGAGCAGGATACCCTTAACAAGGGAGAGATGTCTGACATCAGGATTCTGAAATAAACACAAGACAACAATTGAATTCTAACCAAGCAAACAAGTTGAATATAATAGTTACTAGTGGATAGAATAGGAAGGGGATAAAATTGGAAGGGGATAGAAAAGGAAGAGAATAGAATAGGAAGGGAATCTATTGAGAAAGGTAGGGGTGGGGGGGAGCGGGAGTAATAATTCCCGCCCCATGGTATCTGGAGGGAGGGTCGTTCCAGCCTCCTGCTAGATCGAGATTGTTCCCTGCTGAACCACTGGTCGGTTCAACAAGGCCCCCAGCCCCACGTCAGTTTGCTAGGGTTGGAGGAGCTTTGAGTTCATCTGTTGAAGCTTCTGAATGTTCGTAATAAGGCACCAGGTTCGCAATATTGAACTTGGCTGAAACATTGCAGTTACCTGACAGATCGATCTTATAGGCATTGTCATTCAGTTTTCGAAGTATTTTGAGTGGTTCATCTTCTCGGGTTTTGAGTTTCGAATGCGCCTGCTGGAAATCACTTTCTTCAACGAAATCCACACTAGATCTCCTTGAGAAGTCACCTCTTTCCTTGTCTTGTTTGCCCGTGCTTGGTACATGTGATTCTGCTTAGTGATATTTTTTCCGACTTGTGGAGTTTCTGAATCTCGTGCGCTCATTCCTCAACATCACCACTATCTTTGACGTCGGTAGGAGCAATACCAATTCCAGTGGAGTGAGCAAGTTGCACCCATACACAACGTCAAATGGGGTGCAGCCCGTGGCCTGACTTACAAATCGGTTGTATGCAAACTCGGCCTGAGCGAGAATCAAATCCCATTGCTTGATACTCTTCCTCACAAAGCATTTGATTTTTGAGGCTCCTGTTTATTACCTTCATTTACTGTGCTGCCAAATTGAGTTGAAGCTTACCGCCCAATTTTCCCCATAATGTCATCCAAAAATTGCACAAAAATTGACATCTCTGTTTGACGTGATGGCCTTGATTAGTCCGCACAGTTCATAATTTCTATGAAGTACAAATTGTTGATGTGTGAGGCATCTGATGTCTTGTGATAGGGTGTGAAATGTGTCTTTTTCGAGAATCAATCCATGAAAACCTTGATCAAATCCTTATTCCATTGTGTCCTTGGAAGTCCCATCACGAACTCGATGCTAATGTCCACCCACGACATCTCTGGTACTGGTAAGGAGGTGTATAACCCTGCATTATGTTCCCTGTTTTTTTTCCATATGACAAGTCCTGCACTGTCAGACGTGTCGTTTTACATCCCTCGTCAGTGGAGACCAAAGGAAGTGCTCTCTCACCAGTGCGAGTCTTGTCCTTGCCAAAATGTCCTGTTAGTCCTCCACGGTGGCTCTACTGAACAATGGCTTCTCTCAGTGAGCATCTTGGAATGCACAATTTACTCTAGTAGAACATGTAGCCATTAGTTCAGTAGTATTGCTTGGTAGGCTTTTCCTGGTATTGCTCTCATAACTCTTTGGAGTCTTTGTCCTCCGCGTACAAGCTCTTTACAATCTCAAAGCTCACAACTCGAGTCTGAATTGACGTGATCAACAGTGACGACAGCTCAGCGAGCCTGCTACGCAGTTGTGGCTCTTTGAATTGTTCTTAAGCATGAGCTGAAATGACACTGGAAACTTAACTCGTTGTGTGTCGACCCTTCAATTTTCTTTGATTGTTCAAGAATTTCAAAGCTTTGTGATCCGTGGGTAATGTGAACTCACTTGTCGGCAAGTAAAGGCTCCATTGTTCAAAGGCTCACAATAGCATAGAACTCATTGTTGTACATCGAGTATTTTCTCTGGGGGTCATTCAGCTTCTCACTAGAAAAGGAGATGGGGTTACCTCCCTAGCTCAACGCTGCTCTTATCCCCACATCGGATGTGTCTAACTCTATCTTGAACAGCCGGTTGAAGTCTGGCAATTCCAAGACTGACGCTCGGGTCATCTTCTCCTTAAGTGCCTCTGTCCACTGGAATTTTTCTCCATTCAAAAGATCTGTCAGGGGGGGTGATGTTACTGAAACTCTTGATGAATTGAATGTAAAACGTCGCTAGTCCAAGAAATTTTCTCAGCTGGTTGAACGTTGCGATGCGGTCCAGCTCATGATGGTTGATTCTTGAATGCCTGCTTTGGACTCAGTATAACCCAAAAAAGATCCTCTTCTGTCACGAAGTATCACTTCTTAGGATGATCATATAGCTTTTCTGCGCGTCATACCTCTAGCACTACCCTTATGTGTTGTACATGTTCATTTTCAGATTGGTTGCATACCAGAATGTGATTAAAGTGGATCAATACAAATTTCTCAATATATGCCCGAAATACTTGATTCATCAGCCTCATAAAAATATGGGGCGTGTTTGACAAGTCGAAGGGCATAACGGTCTACTCATATAGGTCATCTTGTGTTTTGAATGTTTTCTTCCATTCGTCTCCTAGCCTCATCCAGATTTAGTGATAAACTTTCACGTTCGGTTCAGAGAGCACTACCCAGTGTGTAAGTCAATCTTGTAAAAGATGGTGGCTTTGTGTAATTGGTCCAAGAGATCATCCAGGTGAGGTAGGGGAAACCAATACTTGTTGGTAATCTTGTTGATGACCCTACTATCAATACACAATAGCCATGAACACATATTGGGACTTAATTCTTGGGTACTATTAGGGCTGAGACAATACACGGATTGATACTTATTCTGACCAATCCTCTTGTGATTAAATCTTATACTTGTCACTGCAACTCCTTATATTCTGCATGTCTCAATCTAGGCGGGTTGATTCAACAACATTGGCCCTGGTATAAGATTCATGGTGTGTTGAATGTCCCTCTGTGACGGTAATCTTCCGGAAGACTGTAGATCATCACATCCTTGAAGTCCTGTAGTAGTGGTTGTAGTATTGATGGCAACTTACTCTCCTTAATTTCCTCTGGGAGGACTAATGCCAGTGTCGAGCGTTCCGAACTAATTGTATGAAGGTGGCTTGGGACTAATGGCTCCTCTTTGTTGCCTTTGCCTCTTGCATTCTTAACACGTAACAACACAATGAGTTTCCATTCTTTCTTAAATGAGCAAGTATTCTTGAAGCTAGCATGCTGAGTCTTGTGGTTGAACTGCCAAGATCCCCAACAGAATGTGACATGCGTCCATCGGAACCACATCACACCATACTTGTTTCTGTAACTGATCTCAGTTGAAAATTCGACCAAGCACTGTTAATACATGTATATCTTGTTTCCCTTCTTCAACCAAGGGAATGAGATTAAGGATGTTTCTGCGTGGCCAATTCCAATTTTTTCATATCAGCGTAGACACCTCATTTTCACACTCCTATTGTCGATGATCAAGCTGCAAACCTTTTCCTTTATCGTGCACTTATTGCCAAAGATATTGTGTCTCAACCATGATTGATCTCGCTCTAGCTCTGACTGCAAAACTCTACATGAGCTGAAGTTTTTCCTCTAGGCTATCTTCTGACTCCTCGTCCTCTACCTCCTCAACGACGCCTTAATATGTGGATGTGACAACTCGGCTCGTGGGATAGTTGGATGGTATGTGCTTGTAGCCATGGCGCATAGAAACACCTCCTGGTCGGCACTGTATTGGAAGAGCTACCTTTCTCCGGCTTCTTCCCACTGATTTAGCTTGTCGTTTCTCTATCTCGGCTTGCTAGCTCCTCTTGAGGTGCCTTTGTTGGTCACGGTAATTGTAGGTGTCTGTGTGACTTAAAGTTTATGCATAAATGAAGATTGTTGTCAAATTTGTTTTTGTTGCCTTTCCACTTTCAAGGCTAAAGTTTGAACATCTCCCAACATCCAGTAGGACTATAACTGCACCACATTGCTAGTAGCGCATTTCAGCCCCCCTAGGTACCGCACTATAGTGTGCTCCTCTGGTTCAATCAACTCACTTTTCTTCTGTAACTGATTCAACCGGGCTACGAATTCTTCCACTGAATGGTCTCGATGTTGTAGGTGGAGTCTTAGAAACAGATATTGACGGTAATGAGGTGGAAAGTATTTTCTCTGCATTGCTTTATTAATCCTTTTTCACTTATTAATCTTATCACCGTCTTCTCTTTTCCCCTGTCTTTGAACTTTCTCCCATCACAAAGTGATGTTAACTTGATTGCTGCTAATTTTCTCGCTTTTCCTCTGACACATCTTTGTATTCGAAGATTCACTCAACAGATTGCAGCCAGTCAATAAACTCATCTGGATCCATACCTCCATTAAAGTCTGGCAAATTCATTTTGATGTTGAAGTGTGTGTACTTTATGTGTGAGCTCTTTTCTCGGTCTCCTCTGGTATTGAATCCCGAAGCGGTGTGATATGTCTTGGAATGGATTCAGATCTTCATCTTTATCTCATCTTCGACTCTCCAAATCACGATCAAGAGTAATCTCTCCATGGGTTCTATCATCGATTTTTGTGTTCCTCTGTTGAAGCCAATTGATCTCCCTTTGTATCTCATCTTGGGTAGTTTTCAACATGTATCTCTGGGGTGGCATGATTCGGGTTTGGGTTTGGAAAGGCTAGTTGAGGACTGAAAAGAAAAAAAAATATATTGGTGGAGGGTAAGGAGGATGCTTGGAAAACCTAGGATATGACTAGTGTTTGGCTAGATTTGAAACCAAATGATACCAAAATAATCCGAGAATATGCAAATACGATTATTATTATTATTAAAATTTAGAAAGGAATATAACAAGAGTTCATTAGAGTGGAAATAAATAAACACGACTACAACGAGACCCTAAGGCGATGGCGCGGAGAATGTACTCTAGCTGGATAGCAGTTGTAAGTGATTAGGGTGGCTTAGCAGTAAGCACGTGCTGGCAAGGGAGGGATACGACAGTGGGGAGAAAGGGTGAGAAGGCCCCGGTGGCAACAGGACAACTGTAGGAGGGTTTGGTAGCTATGGGACAGGCACAGAGGGGATCAGGAGACCGCTTGACGACTTAGGTTGGTCAAGCAGCAGTAGAGTGGAGGTGCAGGCAAGCTAGCGACAGGTAGGAAGAGCTAGGAACACTGGGTGGCAGTGGGGATGCAGCTAATGGCGAGAGCTTCACAGGATAATCACCATCTCAGAGCAGGATACAACATGAGCTCCACCCATGCTCCAATACAACCCTAGCAAGGGAGAGATACCTGATGGCAGGATTGTGAAATTAGCACAAGAGAAAAACTGAATTTTAAACTATCAAACAACATACATATAATAGCTACTAGTAGATAGAATAGAAAGGAGATAGAATATGTAGGAGATAGAATATGAAGGGGATAGAAAAGGAAGATAATATAATAGGAAGGAATTCCACTATGTAAGGGAATCAAATAGGAAAGGGGGGAGGGGGTTGGGGGGAGTTGGGGAGCAGTAATTTCTGCCCCATGGTATCGGGAGGGAGGGCCGGTCTAGCCTCCTGCTGGATCGGGACTCTTCCTTGCTGAACCACTGACTGGTTTAGCCAGCCCCCCAAGCCTCGCGTCAATCCTCCTTGGGGGTCAAGTCTTCCTTGATTCAGGTTGGCAGGCTCTTCTTGATTTCAATGAGAGGCTGCTTCATGCTTGGCTACCAATTTTCCTTGGACTTAGCAGGCGAGCTCGTCTTTTATGTTATACTTGTTTGGAATTTGGTTGACGTGTCTACCTGGCTTGGTGATTTCTCTCTTTCTCCACTGGGTGAGTTCGTCCTTGAGAATTTTCTAGGCGTACAACATGCATCGGATGGGTAGTCTATTTTTCAAGGATTACACTACAATCATACATCATATTCGACCAAAAAATTCAATACAAATAAATTAATTGTTCCGACAATACAAACATTGTTTAAATAAATTGTGATACAATACAGATATATGAATTTAAATTCAGGAGACTAAAAAACTGAAAATTTCATCCAAAATAAAGAACAAATGAGACTTGTCATTGTAGTGTATTTTCTTGACTAGTCTAGTGTTGTTTTATATATTATTTATATGCCACGCCATTTTGAATATAAGTATATGCTTGTGTATAAATGTATTACAGTGGTTGCGGGCATCTACAGACTTGCGCACAAATATATGTATGCATGCATGTGTGCATGTTGGTGTGTGTGTTGTGTGTGCATGCTTGCTTTTTTGTTTGTGCGAGTGCGTGTGTGTATGTGATTGTGTGCGAGTGTGTGATTGGCCGTGTTTGTGATTTTCATACCCTAAATTGTTTCCCTCTTTATTTAAAATAATAGAAAGTGGCACTAAGGTAGACTCTGCCATGTGAGAGTCATCCACTTGCTCATCTCTACTACTCTTACTATAAACCTAAGATTTTTCTTTTTTTTTTGGAGCTTGATGTGACAGATAAAACTATGTTTGTGATCTTCATACCCTAAATTGTTTCCCCCTTTATTTACAATAATAGAAAGTGGCACTAAGGTAGACTCTGCCATGTGAGAGTCATCCACTTGCTCTTCTCTACTACTCTTGCTATAAACCTTAGATTTTTTTTTTTTGCTTGATGTGGCAGATAAAACTATTCTTTTTCTATTTCTCCAAGTCATGATGCTCCAGCATATATGTTAAAATTGAAACAACACTCATAAAGTTGCATCTTAAAAATTTAAATTAATAGAGCCCTTCAATTTCATTCGCTATCACGGCAAGTAATGCAAACATTAAGGATTTGCACTTCTTCTAAGAATTCACTCTGTGCATTATAGTAAACACCTAAAGATGTCTAAGTTCTTCCTAAGGACTAATACATGATTGACTCTTGTCCATGTCTAGTTACATAGTTGGATCTCCGAGACCTTCATCAAGGATCTCATTCATCAAATATTGCTTGGCCTCTAAGAGATTTTTTTTTCCATCCATCTCTATCTTTCCTTCTTCATTCAAACTTCTAGTAATACTGAACACTCTACGAGTATCTTCACAATCCCTGCTAGATTAGTATGCTACACATCTAGTTCTCCAATGCTAAAAATTCTTCTACCCATCAAACTTTTCGATCTCATTCTTCATTGCCATTGTATTAGGCTTTAACACTTGTTGGAAAAAAATTAATTCTTACGTACAAGTGTCTACAGGAAATGAATTTGATGAACACATTATTTTACAAGAAGACAGTTTTATGGTTGAGCTCATAAGTTTATGTCCATTGGAGAGGAGAGATGATCTTATTTCTCATAAAGAAACCAACCAAATATACACATAAGAGGGGCACAAGCCAACACACTTTACCAAATCAAAATACACCCTGTTTCACTAGAAAAGAAGAACTCTAAGTCTCTGAAGTCAAACAAAAGTGAAATTAATAGTGGTAAAAGAAAAAATATTAGAATTTGCCCACTTAAAAAATCCCTCAAAAGGATACCTTCCTGTATCTTTATGAAATTGCATAGCATAATTATGCTTCAGCTGTATCATAATAATTCTCCATGATCTTCGAAAATATTTTTTGCTTGCGTCATTTGTTCTTTCTGTTATTTGTCTTGATCTTAAACCTCTTTTATTTATAGTATATATTTTATTGGGGCATTTACATACATACCACCCAATTCTCATGTATTTATATGTCTAACACCTATACTTAAATTCTTACATTTTTACCACCCAAATCTTTGTTATCACATTAAAAGTACCACAAATTTAACCTTTAACAAGTGAAAGCCACCTTTTCATGCACAGGGAAGTTGGCATCAATGTAAAATTGAAGTCTAGATGTTAGATATGTAAATACATAAAAAATGAGTGGTATGTATGTAAATATTACAATTTTATTTTAGCTTGTTTATTATAAACCTCTCTAAGCAGTGTTATGATAATCTATATTTAAAATGTTAAATATGTTTTCATTTTATATTTAACTTATAAACAAGGTAAAATAAATAAATAAATAAATATATATATATAAGAAAAAATCATCCCAAATAACCTCTGGTTATTTAAAACCTAGAGAAGTTATTAACCCCTCGATTACTGAAAGCATTATGAGACAATAAAAGCTTAAATAGTCCAACTTTGTTATTGACTCTTATTCACACCCTTATAAGCTTTGCAAAACAGCTCCTAGGGAACCTTCTTGTGTGTTTTGGCTATTCGAGAAAGCTGTAATGAAATTTGAATGTCTACTTTTCCATTTATAAAAAATGAAGTAAATTTCCCAGATTGCAATGAGCGTAGAAGATTCATCACTTTAAATATAAAGTTAATTTCTTATATGTAATCTGATTAGGGTTTTGCTTCATAGGCTATAACAGACGGGAAAGTGATAGTTGCCGTGAGGCAAAGGAACATACTTGGGACCGCTTTTCATCCTGAGCTGACTTCTGATATCCGATGGTAAGTTATTTGAAATCACCTTTATATAAATGAATGTTATAATCATATTGACCTTGAGGGACAACCATTATGTCAATGTTACTCAACGAATAATTAAGGAGAGACTAAAAAAATAGACATTTACGTGCATACTACACAATTCTTATGCATTTACATATCTAACACCCGAAGCTTGTTTACATCTAGAAAGAGTGTTAAATTGGTCCACTTACTCTTTACTGTGGGTCATTTTAGTCCCAAAATTTGTAAAATGTCAATTTTGTCCCTAGAATTTTTTAATATGAGTTGAAATGGTCCTTTGTGAGGACTATTTTAGCCCTCATTGAAACAGTTTTGGGACTAGTTTAGCACTCGAATAAACTCTCGGACTAAAATGGCCCCATGTAATAGTCTGGGGACTATCTTGGCAGTTCACTCTTTACATTTATTACACCTTGGTGTCATAAGCCTATGCATGAAAAAGTGTATTTTACTTTTAAAATGGAAGTGATGGTGGTGTTTTTTATGTAACGTTAAAGATTTGAGTGGTATGTATGTAAATATGAAAGCTTAGGTGTCAGATAGTTAAATACATAAGAATTGTATGGTATGTATATAAATGCTCTTTTTAAAAAAAGAGATAGAAGAGAAAGAATACATGGATTTCTCTATCACATATTCTTACTTTTCATTTCTCTCTTTCTTTTTGTGTGTGCAAAAAAAAAAAAAGAAAGAAATTGATTGATTACTCATGTATTGTACTTATATTAAAGCAAATTTAATTGCTAGATAACCCATTCTATTCAAGTTTGGGTCAGGATAATCTTGTTAACATCCTAGCTTTTCTTTAGCAGGCATAGTTACTTTTTGAAGATGATAAAGGCGAGTGATGAAACTAACTTGCTGTGCTTGGACTTATCAAATCAAAATTCATATTATCATATTGGCAGAAGACCTTCTGACCTGCCCATTTTTGAATAGTATTGTATTACATGAATAATTATCCAGTTTCATATGATTAAAGTCTCATTTGAGATTCATTACTTTAATACTTTGCTTTAAAAGGTCTTCATTTGACTCAGTATTTTTTGTTCATCAAACATCTATTCTTGTCACGCTCAACTTACTGTTACTGTACATTCTCATTAATTTTGTCTTTTGATATATATTATGCTTTACCATCTAACTTGCATAGCTTGTTCTATTTAGGAACTTATAAATATTAATGAATATGTTTTTTTTTAATCTTTTTTTTGTGGAAATTGCATTCTAATTTGGCTAAAATGGGTAACGGGAGGAAGGTTTGTGCTGGTCCTTACGAGAAGCGTTTTGGTTTGTATGACTGTTTTGTTGTTGTTATGATGCAAATTGTGTAATAGTGGTGCGTGTAGATGTCATTTACAAAGAATTCATTTGGTTAAGATTTTTTTAACTTATATGAAGTATATTTGGAATTTTGACGTGGTATTGCGAACATAGAAATATATATAATAATTAGTATTTTCTGTAAGAATGTGATAATTTTATTGTATGAGGTAAAGCTACAACAAGGCATAAGCATAACAATAAGATGAAGGACTAGTATGAGCTATAATACTAACAACAACAACAACTGAAGAACACACCTATACGATTACAGGGATGCAATCAAAATGTTTACAACTATGCATGTTACAATCCAAACCTAATTTGGTCCTTTCATGTAGGAGGAATGCATCAATTTAAGTATGTCGCAGCAGGGAAAATCTCATTTTATTTTTATTTTATGGATTTGTATCATCTTTTATAATTACATAATTTCAGCATTCATAGAACATGGATTATCATGGATTACTTATCTTCTAGCGTTCTATAGTCACTAATCACTAAAAGCATTCCAGCATTTATGATTAGCCAAAATTTTTTTTACATTATGCTAGAATTTATAATCCAAGAAAGTTGATGCATGACTTGCATCATTTTACAAAGTTGTCTACTTGGCCAAAAATATTTATATTTAATATCAATAGAGGATATTACTCATTATCAATGCTCTCATCACACTCTAAAAATGGTCTATATGTTTGTTTTATTATCCAAAATGCAGTCTTCTAAAGTACTTCCATGATTAATCACTTCCTATGTATAAGTATAATAACTACTTGCACAAATTACCATAATATAATTTAAGGATAATTGATCTATCGATTTTTTTTTTTCCATCTCCTATGAATAAAACATGTATGATTGGGTGACAAATAAGATTCTATTGAAGTGTTTTTTTCAATGGACAAGGATTGATAGGAAATCAGTAAATTTGCCAAAAATGCTGATTTATTGTGGATTTTCATAAGTATTCTATCAAAAATTTCCCCTTAAAATCACTATTTTTCTATGCTGTGTGATGCCAAAGTATCTCATGTTCATCTTCTTTTAGGCATGTCCTGTTCTGGATGATGCGACTCTCCTCGCAATGGCTAGAGTCTAAAAATCCTTCTTTGTGTTGAATCAAAGATGTGAACCGACTTCTACCTATAGGAAACTTATATCTCTCAAAACTAAATAATAGATGTTTGGTCTTTTTTTATCATTCAAGAAAACTCTTCAGGATGCATTTGTCCATCTACATTTATGTTAGGATTTGTTGGTCTTTGTAACATATTAAACTCTACCATAACACTGTAATGTGAGGTTCTTATGAAGTCCACATATGCCTTTTTTATTCATGATTCTTGATCATTTTTTATGTGGTTATGCATCTCATTTATTTACAACAAATATAGCTTCCCATTATTAAGCCAAAGCTGCACCTTAGTGATCTTGAGTATTTTGATCTCCAAACCATGTTTTGAGGCGACTTTCTTTCCTCATTGAAGTGAAATAGCTCAAGCATGACATTCTTAATTGATCGTGTACTCGGGTATCATACGTGGGATGTAACGAATCATGGTTTAGTCCCATGGAAATTTGTTCTCAGCCCCACAATTTAAGTAAGCCCTGTTTTATATTTTCTATCATTTAGGAAAAATCTCTAGCATATATTCACAATCTAGTTTGTGTTCGTGTTCAGCTTGCTTGCTTAACGAGCCGAACACGAGCCGTTCACGAATAAATAATTGTTTTGACAACCTTAATCACGTAATCCATAAGATGTTAAGGATTGGGGTAAGATTTAAAAATTATTGTTTAAATTAAAACATCATTTGAATCTAATTTAATATTTTTTTATTTTATTTTCTTAATTAATACTTTTAATTGATTATAAATCATTGTAGTCTTGTAGTCAATTAATTTTTTTAAAAATACTATATATATATATATATATATATATATATATATATATATATATATATATAATTGATAAGTAATATTTCGAGTCAAAACGAGCCTAACATGAATGACCAGAACACGAGTTGCTCGTGAACAACGAGCATTTTTGACAGCCTTATGAATATATGTTATTTCAAATCAAAATATAAATATAAAATAGAAACTAATAATGATCCCAATTAATCTCTGACTGTATCAATTGCAACTTGCCTGTGTTTTGAAATTTGATTTTAGTTGACATTGGTTGAACCAAAGTCTGGTTTTCTCTGTGCTATGATTGGAAGTATTTTTGTGTCACAATTACAAGAAAATATATATGTTAAAATTTATTTATTTTTTAGTGATTTTGTTATTAGTGATGTTTTTAGTGTGATGCTGAAAATGTGACTGTTATACTAGTAAATATTAAAATTTAGATGTCAGATATGAAAATATATAATATTCATAGATCTCTTTATTTTTATTTATTTGCTAATTATTTATTATTGTATTAGTGGCTTTCTTTGTATAAGGGATGAATTGGGCATTTTCTATTTATTAATGTGATATGATCTTCTCTTATTTTTAGGAGAGATTAGGGTTGATTTTAGGGTGTAGAGTTGTAACTTTATTTTAGCTTGTTTTTTTCTCTCCACCTGATGATAATGGAATAACCCTTCCTTGTGTAGGCGGATTTGCGCCGAGTACTCGAGTTAACCCAAACAACATAGGAAAATCAAATATTATTGTTAAATTTAAAGAGGAAATACGACACACATATGAAAATTGAAATATTAAACAATTTAAATGTGATGGGGGATGTAACTTAAGAGGTGGTGGTTAGCTATGTGGGATGGAAGTAGGGGTGTAAACGAGTCGAGTCGAGCTCGAGCTACCAGCAACTTAAGCTTGAGCTTCATTAATTTTATCGGAGTTTGAGCTCGAGCTTAAGACTACGAGTTTGAGTTAGCTCACGAGTTGGCTTGTTTATTATAAAAGAGATAAAATAATATTAATTTAAGGTAATGTTATAATAAAATGATAATTAGAATGAGCAATCATGAGAGAAATAATAAGAAATCATTTAACATAAAATAGAAAATACTATTTTTTAAACATATTTAATACTTTAAAGATTGAGTATTCAAATTTAGTATATTATGAGTGTATTTAATATTAATATTTTTTAAACGATCCGGCTCACGAGCTCACGAGTTAAGTTGGGGCTAGCTTGAGCTTGGTTTGTTAGTTCATCGAGCTCGGCTCAATCGGCTCACGAGTTGGTTGGACTCACTTACACCCCTGGATATAAGAGCTTTAGGTGGCTACGGTTGGATGGTATGATGGTGGAAGTAAACTGCGGTGGGATGACAAATTGTGGGAAGGTGGTCTACAACAGTTGAAGGATGGGTTGTTGTGGGATGGCTGGAGAGAGAGGGCAGGTTTGCAGCTAGAATAACATGAATGGCAGGTGGTGGGATGGGTAGGAGGAAGGCTAGGGGTTGGCCGAAGAAGCTTTGTGAGGCATTAGTAGGGTTGAAGGATGAGCAGTTGGAAGTGGTAGTAGAAGGGAATTGCATGAAAAGCAATCCATATGGGTTGTCTGACATCTGCAACTGGGAGGAAGGATGGTGGCATCAGAGGGGAGCTTGTGGCGGATGGGAGAGTCGAGGATGATGCATCCATAGAAGGAAAAATATGAGACACGACAGCTATTCTAACAGAAAATACAATAAAAATTCAAACTTAAAACATATGAATCAAATATTTAAGCCCTAGATAATTTGTATTGGGCCTACGATCGAACGAAGATGCCAAATCCAAAGGAGGGAGTTTGTCATCTCTCCCTCTTGCTTAGATCGGTCATTCCATACGCTAGAACGCGATACAAGGATTCCGTACCCCCTCATGTTTGCATCATGGTTGAACCATATAAATCACATCGTGTTTGATTGTTTATTGTGTAATTTTGTTTTTACTACTGTTTTGCACAACAATTGGTATCAGAGACAGATGTGTCCGATTTCAACGACGTGCGGCTACCATTTTGACGAAGTTGATGGCGTAAGAAAGAAATTATAGCAAGTTGGATTACGAGATTTGATGGAGTCATATATAATAACATGTCATCAGGTACTTTAACTTCCACCACAATAATGAAAAAAGGCATTGAGTCAGAGGTTGGTTATGTTTCCGTCAAGATCCATATGACGAGATTTGAAGACAGTAAACTTTGGCATGTAATAATGTGATGTCATGTATGTGTTATACTCTTTGAATCTGGAGGGAGTTTTTGATAGCGATGAATACTCTGAAGAGACGTTAGAAATGGATTGTTCGAAAATAAGCCATAGTACTTTTGATAATGAAGGTTGCAATTCCTTGTCACTACAAAAAGCTGTGGAGAACTTAAAAATTGATCTTTAAAGAGGGACAATGGATGAAGAGATTAAGTCTCTTGTGAAGAATGCTTCCTGCAAGTTGGTGAAGCTTCCTCCGGAAAGAAAAATCATTGTGTGCAAATGGGTTTATGCAAAGAGGAATGATCTCATAGAGCTTATCTGCGATATAATGCAAAGTTAGTGGCAAAAGGCTTTGTACAACAAGAAGGATTGATTATGATGAGATGTTCTCCCTAGTGGCCAAGAATTAATCGATCTGTCTTCTCTTAACATTTGTAGCACGACATAGTTTGATTTTGGAGCAGTTTGATGTGAAAACTACGTTCCTCCTTGGGAAATTGCATTAGAAGATCTATATGTTCCAGTCGCCTTGATATAGAGCCTCAAAAGACTAAGTTGACAAATTGGATAAATCGTTATATGGGTTGAAGCAGTCACCATGACGGTGGTATAAGAAGTTTGATTAGTTCATGATGGGATAAGAGTATACAAAGGGCCAATACGATCTTTGTGAATATTTTAAGAAGTTGATCGATAGTGAGTTTATTGACTTGCTTCTATATGTTGATGACGTGTTGATTGCATATGTCAGTCATACTGATATTGACAAGATTAAGAAGCTACTATCCAAACATTTTGAGATGGAGTTGGATGAAGTTCACAAAATTCTCGACATGTAGATTCTAAGGAACAAGTTAGTTGAGAATGTTTGACTCTTTCAATGAGCATATGTTTGTAACGTGCTGAAGGAGTCCAGGGTTGATGAATTGAGCAAAGCAGTTAGAATACCCATTAAATAATTGAGTTTGGGTAAGTGTCCTAAAGATAATTAGGAGAGGAAATATATGTGATCAATTCCTTATGTTATTGTGGTGAGCAGTGTTATGCATGTCATAATGTGTATTATATCAGTCATTGCACAAACAGTTGGTGTTGTGAGCAGGTCATGCATGATCTAGTACAAAATCATTGGCAAGTCGTGAGAATATATTAATGTATCTGAAAGTTACAGTTGATGTCAAATTAATAATTGAGAGGTGATCATTTATTGCTTATTTGTGTGTAGACTACACTAATTCAGACTAGGCATGTGATATGAAAAGGCATATGTCAACAACTAACAATTTATTCACATTTATAGAAGGTCCAATTAGTTGGAGATCGAGGTCCAATTAGTTGGAGATCGATTCTTCAATCTTTTATTGTTTTATCTAATATTGAATTTGAGTACATTATAGTGACAAAGACAATGTAAAATGTAACGTGGATATAGTGCCTACTGGATGATTTGTGAGTTGATTAAGGGCATATGACTGTGCTATGTGATAATCAAAGTGCGATAAATCCAGTTCATTAGACTCGTACCAAACACATTTATGTGAGGTATCACTTTGTTCGGGATTGATTGATGGTTGTAATGCTTTTTTGAAGATGATAGATATGAAGAAAAATCATCAGGCATGCTCATAAATGTATTACTCATCCAGAATTTCACGTACGGTTGGAGTTTGGTGAACAATAAGGCTTATGATTGATTGCCCATTCCGGCTTTTTGAAGTACTCTGTGAGGCTTAATCCCATCGGGAGGGGGGATTCATATGTAATGATCTTGGTGTTGGAGCTCATTTAGTCATCTTCATCTAATCTAGAAGTGAGAGGTGAGATTTAGATTGTTGTATTAGAGACTTTATTGTTATAAGGGGTAAATTGGTCTTTTTCTATTTTTATGAGTGTGTCATAATCCTGTCTTATTTATAGGAAGAATTATGGTTGATTTTAGGATGTGAAATTGTAACTCTATTTAAAACAGTTTTTTATTTATTCCAACATGTTGATCGTGGAATAACTCTTCCCCATAAACATATGTGAATTTATGTCGAATCATGTAAATCACATCGTGTTTAATTATTTGTTCGTTATGCGTTTTTATTTTCTACATTGTTTTGCACAACACTTATAAGTTTCATTATTGCTTTTGCATGATTGATTGTGTTGATATACTTGTACTAATTAGGAGTGTGAACGAGTTGAGGTTGAGCAAACTTATTGTTTGTCGTTGTTCAGCTTGATTCAAACTTATTTGTACTTTTTAGCTCGTGTTTGGTTTGAATTTAGTCCCAATGATTTTAAAAAATTTTAAAAAAAAATACTAAAACTTAATTTTTTTTTAAAATATGATATAAAAATTAATTTAAAATTTACAGTAATTTATTTATTTCGAACTAAAACGAGTTAATATGATTGAACTATAGTTTGTTCGTATTTAGCTCGATTATAAACTAAGTTTAGAAGGATACTCAGTTCGGCTCGCTTGTTTAAAGAACTAATTGAATATGAGTTGTACCTAGATGACGTCATGGGGTCTTTTTTTAATTATTTTATAGCTCAAATATGTTTTCTGTTTTTTAAATAATGGGTTGAATATTTTTTCTTTGATTGATTGTGTAGGTGTCCATCATTTTTTTTAGATAGCCTCTTTAAATTTTTTTATTATTTTTATGATTTTTAATTCTTTATTTTGTTAATTAATATTTTGTCTTTTCATGCATGTTTATTGATGTGATTGGTGTCATTCTTTTGTCTTTTTGTCATTTTTTCTTCATGCTTTAAATTTTTGTGGACTATGAATTTTCTTGAAATTTGATGTGCAAATCCATGTTAATTTATTTGAATTTTTTGTCTCTGAGTTATATATATATATATATATATATATATATATATATATATATATATATTAGCTTCCATTCCAAATGATTTTGGTACATATGTAGGTTTATATTAACTTCCACACTAGGGATTAGGGACGACGACTAGGCTAGATCATTCGACTGGCAATGTCGATCAAGCCTAACCAACCAAATCAGTCTCGCTGACTCGAAGTTAATCAAGCTCAGTCAATCCACAACGTCGACTAACCTAGCTAACCAGACCGATCTTGCCGAGCTGAAGCCAAACAAGTTGAAATGACCGAGCCAGAGAGCATATCATAACTCATAATGGAGCTTGGAATTAACTAATATAGTAACAGACGGTCAAACAATGGAAATTAATATTTTCTTTATTTATTTTTATAACTAACTTTTAACAAATGATAGTCGCTAAAGAAATAAATTAAAACAGTACGTTTAAATTTACATCATAATTAGTGTTGTAAAAAATGACAGCAATAAAATGAAAAATGAAACAAGAAAATTGCACACAAAAAAACAAACACCAGGCGACACATAGATTTTCGTGGTTCGACAAATTTGCTTACGTCCACGGAGCTGCAGAAGATTTTATTACTTCAATAAATTACATCGTCGAGCGCCTCGACATTTACGTAAAAATCTCTATTTTTCTTCTCTCATTCATCTCTTTCTTTCTTCATCTCTTTCTCTCTTAGAGGACTTGGCTTGGCCCTTAGTTGACTTTGGCTTGGCTTTTCACTTAGCTTAACTTTATCTTTAACCAAATGAGGCTATTTATAGAAACCAAGAGAGCGGTAGGTGGGAGATAGGTGGGAGGTAGATGGGATGTGGTAGGTGAGCTGTAGGTGGGATGTGATATGTGAGCGGTAGATGGGATTCTTAATTAGGAAGTTAATTAAATCGCGGTGAACCGAGTCTCCACATTAAGTGGGTGGGATGTGATAGTTGAGCGGTATGTGGGATGTGGTAGGTGAGCGGTAGGTGAGATGTGGTAGGTGAGCGGTAGGTGAGAAGATGAGTGAGCTGTAGGTGAGAAGGTAGGTGAGCGGTAGGTGGGATTTTTAATTAGGAAGTTAATTAAATCGCGGTGGACCGGGTCTCCACATTACCCAACAATTAGTTGTTCGCGTCTTCTATAAATTTTTTTCTTATATATAAATAAATTAATCAGTTTGAATTGAATTGAAAAAAAAATCGCTTTTAATATGACTTTATGGCTCAAGTTGAAATCAAAATTTTTTACTCGGGCGTAGATCAATATATGTAAACTTAGCTTAATATCAATAAAAAAATAAGTAAAATAAATAAATATTTTAATACGGTTATTTCACTTCAAAGTACCGCATACAAAACTATTGCATCTAAAATAAACTTTTTATCATTTTACAAATCTACCCAACCAACATCCGTGCCGTTACTTGTCTGCCTTGTCCAGAGATAATATTAAAAACATACATGTTTTGGTAAAAATGTAAATTATGTCTTTTATAATTACACATGCCAATCTATTAAAAAACTAATTAACTATAAAATTTGTAATTAAAAAAAAAACATTAAAGAAAATAATATAATCACAAAACCTATAATAATAAAAAATCCGTGCGGGATAACTTTATGATTGACGAAAAAATAAGATCATTTAAGCGAAATCAGATTAGAAGATTTTACTAAAACTTACGAAGATATAAGAGAATAAATAAAATTATTATTACAAAAACTCGTATGTTACACTCTTACTCACTCTAGTTGATATAAAGATATTTTTAAGGGAAGGGTGATAAATTTATGAGAAGCCAATCATAATTATGGAAACAAAAATTTATAGAATGTTAGGTAATGTGAAGATCTGATTCACATTAATTAGATTCCTAATCAAGAATCTCACATACCGCTCACCTACCTTCCCACCTATCGCTCACCTAACACATTTCACTTGCTGCTCACCTACCTTTCCACATACCGCTCACCTACCACATCCCACCTACCTCCCACCTACCGCACATCTACCTCCCAGCTACTGCTCTCTTGGTTTCTATAAAGAGCATCATTTGGTTAAAGATAAAGTCATGCCTAGTGAAAAGCCAACCAAGGGCAAAGTCAAGTCCTCTAAGAGAGAGAGAGGAAGAGAGAGAGAGAGGACGAGAGAGAAGAAAATATGAATTTCTTCAAAGTAATAAAATCCTCTGCAGCTCCGTGCATGTAGGCAAATTTGTCGATCCACATAAATTTGTGTGTCGCACTGGTGTTTTTTCTGGGTGCAATTTTCTCGTTTCATTTTCACTTTATTATCGTCATTTTTCACAACCACACTTCACAACTTAGAAGAGAAAGAATGCTAGAAAAGAAACAATTAGGAGAGGTTTATAAAAATATCGGTGAAGAACCAACTTTAAAAGAAAATGATAAATTATTAATAAATGAAAGAAAATTTAATGAAAATAAACATTATAAAAAAAGCACATAAGATCTAAAAATCACTCAAAAAAAATAATAATAAATCTCTTCTAATAACAATCCCTCTTCTTCAAATAATTTTGATAAAAAAATGAAAAAAAAAATATTAAAAGTGTTACAAATTTGCTAAATTAGGGTATTATTCTAATAAATGTCATTTAAGAAGAAAAATGAATTGCAAAATAATGAAGGACTTATCAATACTTCATAAAAAAAATTTCTACTCCTAAAAATGTTCATAATCTAATAATGAAAAAAAAACAACGTCGTAATAGTTGTAATGATACTAATTATTACAAATTTATTATCAAACTTTGGGCTTATTCACTCTCATATGTACAAAAAGATCATGTAATTAAAATGTTATCTAATGTGTCTGATTCAAAAATTAAAGATGAAATTCTTGAATTATTAAAAGAAAAGAAAAAAAAAAGAATTCCCTATGTACAACATCACAAATGATGTTGATAATCAAATAACAAATTAACATCACATATTTAAAAAATTAGATTAATAATTTGTTTTAAAAAAAATTATTAAAATAAAAATATCTCAATAATAGCGGTCGTCATTTGGAGTTCTGTCGGTGTCTTTAATTTAATTTATATATAATTTTAAATTTTAAAATTATATTATAATTTATAAAAATAAAATGAGACTGAATAGATCCTATATGTTTAATAGTTTACGTAATCGAGCACAATACCACAAGTAATACACCCTCTCGAGAGATAATATCAGTTAGTCTGCAAATTTTGTGACCTATAATTCTTCTATATAATATAAAATGTCAGACATGATTTAGATTATCTGGGTTTACTGATTCTCTGTTGAGGCAAGTCTTTAAAATTAATTATATATTAAGCAACTGAAGTCATTTAAAAAAAAAAAAACTCTTGATTAAAATTAGGAGTTTCGACATCAAGAAGTTCAGAGTTGAGTTTTCAAGGTTGGATATTGAAAATTCAAGTGAAAAAAACTCAAATAGAGACAATTATTTTAGGAGTCAAAGAAGTGAGATGTAGGAGATGTCACTAATTTGAGGAGAACCTCAATGATTTTTCAATCTATCCCACTGTTTTGTTTTACATTTTAATAGAGAAGTTATTTGAAATTTACTTCTGTCAATTATTTAAAATTAGGACTCACACTCGTACAATATATGATCTTGCAAATGATCTAAGAAGATAGAAGTATTTAAGTCGTACCGAACAAACGAACTCATAATCCTAAAAAAGTTAGGACATATACTGCACAACATGATTATGCAAAAGCCTAATGGTAGAGTGAGGATTTACGTTGTACTAGACAACCAACCTCAAAGTCCTATAGGCTATGTTATTAAGTCTAAAGAGGTATTACTTGAGTAGGTTCACTTTGTTTTCGAGCCTTGATCGTCACCTAAAGTCTTCCTCCATCCACTCGCATCCTCGTCCTACTTGTCTTGCACTCTTTACGTTGATAGTTTTGGGTTTAAGGTTTAGTTTTTATGTTTGTTCTTGTGATTATTGTTGAGTCACAAAGGTTTGGTATTGTGTTCCTCCTAAACATATGGCCAATTGTTCCTCATCATAGGGTCTTTGCAAGCGTAATATATTATGCATAAATGAAACATGCAATAAAGCAAGGACAAATAAAAGTGTGAGAAAATAAAAGTAGTAGCACATACCTGCTGCCTCCACCGTTGATGTTGAAAGGTTAGTATTACAAATACAACATGCGAATGCACGGAAAATAAAGCATGAGGAATATAAGCATATAAAAGAAGTCAGATGGCTCATGTAGAAGATCAGGGTTAGGTGTAAGAATCTTAATTATGCGGTGCTCAACCTCAGGGCCCGTGGCCTAAGCAACCCTCAAAAGAAGCCCACGGGCGTTTAACAATGATCTGAGCCAATGTGACCTAATATAAGACAAAAGACTACCAACAAAGCAGTTAGGAGAGGGTAATTCTCAAACCAAACGGATCTTAGGGCAACCTTTGGAGCGAGAAATATTCAAGTTTAGATTAAAAATCATCAAAAGTTCTCATTTCAACAAACTTACAGTCAAATTGACTAGCTCGACGAGACGTACCCAATGATATCAAAATTGGTCCAATTCGAAGCAAATCAATCCTCGATCAAGCCATTAAACTACATTTGAAAGCTTTTCAGGCATATTTGAAAATTCAAACAAATATTGATATGAAAAACCCATAGTAAAATTGAGTTTCTCGATAAGATAAATTAAACGAGCCTAAGATTGCTGAATTTCAACATTGTTAAGACGCCTAAATGTCCATCAAATGTCGCGAATCAAGGAGATCTCTCTCGATCATCCGATCAAAGTGTTTTAAATTTCTTAATTAATTGCAACTGGGGCTCTATAAATATAGCTCCAGTCTTCTCTTGAGGGGGTGAGAGCTTGAAGCTTGAAGAAGACCGAAGCTTAGAGAAGGAGTTGATGTTGCCTCCTACTCTTGCAGCCATCAGCCACCACTCGCTGGTCATCGCCACTCATTAATGTTTGCCCCCATTCATTACGATGATGGACTATGCGAAGAAACAACTGAAGTCACGGAGTTGCGAAGCAACTTGCGAAGCGGCGCATCATCCCAAACACCGAAATGAACCATAAACGTCAGGCTGACCCCAAAGATGATACAACAACGCCCCCAAAACCGATGTAATAACACACTTCAAAAATGGCACAACAATGCATTTCGAAGATGGTTAGTGGCGCCCCTCGCATATGCTCGTACAACTCTCGATTTTGGCCCCCTACGATCTACATATGTCATTACTACTCACCACTACATTCTATGTAACTAGCTACATCTAGTAGTCCACAGTTTGTGCATGTTTTAACTCCGGCCTCTGTGGTTCACAGATGTCATCACGACTCATTACTATGACATATATGACCTACGTAACCCACAACTCATGCAACTCCATACTACAGCTTCCATGGCTACCTGACGCTCTTGAAGCAACCATCTACGACCCACCTAACCAACTATTATCATGGTTATCAACCACAACTTATAGGGCAAGCTTACGCTACAGTCAACGTTTACAACACTCACGACATACTACTACCTTCACGACAATCGATTATGATTCTTGTAGTCTGTTGCCGCTAAAAAATACAACCAAATTATACATAACAACTTTATAATTCTATTTTCTCAAATTATTATTACTCTCGGCCGCAAATTTTCTAACAATCAACACTCCTAATATTTTATTGTACAATTAGCACTTTGAAATAAATATAAAGACCATAAAAAACATTGATTATTTCAGATCCGGCGGCAGTTTACATCACTGTATGAATCCGTTTGTTCGATTGCACCACGTGCCAGGACAACCATGTCCTTCGGCCCACTCGAATTCAACGGCTGTGATTTAATCTCAGCCACTAATCACAGCAGTCCCTTCTTCCAAGCCGGCGGATCCATGTTAACCGTCCAAGACAATATCAGATCGAATCTCAGCCGCATATTCCAACCGCGGTCTACATACCGCAGTTACCTCGAGTATTAGAAGTCATAAATCCCGTGTAAGGCCGAAAAATGAAAACGCTTATTCGGACCAATGATAAGTCACTAAGCAGGTAGATATCACCTGACAAATTCCGCGTGGGGGATTTCTACTGGGCCGTTCCGTGAAACTCGCGCGGTTTGGGATCGAAGCCAACCGCCATCAGGAGTTGGGTCCCCACTCCCATACCGTCTTCTCCGAGTCTGAGGCTTCGGATCCGAAGCTACAAGCTCGAAAGCTACTCTGTGCTCCGAAGCTTTGCGTAAGAGGGAGATAGACGAGAGAAGGGAATTGGGTACGTCTCTACACAGCTCGAATTGGAAGGAGACGAGCTAATTCTTGGCTAGGGTTTAGATCTTGGTTCATGATCTCACAGATCCAATCCTGTTTGTTTATGTGAAGAATTGTTTGTATAGAGCTGTGGATTGAGTGGTTAATGATCGAAGATTGGATGGAATTTAGGGAAAGGTAATCATAACAAGCTCGTGCGGTTAAGTTGTTTTCGTAGATTGAGATAATGCACGAACGATGTCAGTAAGATCGACATCCTTATTGTGTTTTTTTGGCTTTTTTTCTTTTCAACATTTCGTAATTCTGATGTTTTTTTGTTTTTTTGTTTTTGGTTCGTTCTTATTTCGTGGAGTGTGATGGTTTGTGCAAAGTGAGGGTTGGGTTTTCGTTTGTGGATCGGAGTGAAGCATGGCGCAGAGTAATTGGGAAGCGGATAAAATGTTTGTATGGGATGGTTTAGATTTTGGATAATGTCTTGTTTAGGTTCTAATTGCATTTTCACGCGTAAATTTTTCTTGATTATTTTGTAGGCTTGATGTGTATATATATGATTATCTGCTGAAGAGGAATCTGCAGAATACTGCTAAGGCATTCATGGCGGAGGGGAAGGTTGCCCCAGATCCAGTAGGTAATAGATGTTCTTATTTGTATGTTTGATATTCATGAAAGGGGTTTGTACTTGGGAATGTTTTTCTATGGTTTTGAGTAATAGAAAGAGGACGGCTTGTTATATCATTTTGAATTCTCGAATTAAAGTCTATATGATATGTCTTTTTCAGTTTTAATTTGCGTTGGGTTAGAGAAATTTTTATTAGAGGTTTTAAAATCATAGAATTTCACTCTCTGAGTTGAAGCTAAAAGAGTGGTTTTGGGAAGTTTCTTTGTTTACATGAACTAAATAACATATTTCAGTCAGGTGTTGTTACTCATCATATATTATCTTGAAAACAACTTTATAAAAAGAGGAATTTTCAGATGATTAATGGTTCCTTAATAATTTCCTCAATATTAATCTCATAAATTGACTTTTCTTATGCTTTTTTATTTATTGTCAGAACACTTGAGCAGATGGTTCTTTGCTGTTTAGTGTTCATCGGAGGATTTAGATTTCTTTCTTTTATTTTTTCTTAAGTTTGGTTAAATACATCAAATTCTGTTACATAATTTGTTTATGGAATGAGAAAATTTTATGGTTTCTTCATTATTTGTAAGAGGATATCATTTTAATTCTGTAAACACAGGATTGTCTCATTTTCTATTTTGGGGCCTATTTGTTTTGATACTTATCCTCACCATATGTCAATAATTTTGGGCACGAACCTATCAATTTATTGAGCTAGTTCCTTAAGCAAACACATAATTTTATTTTATTTGGACAGCAATTGATGCGCCTGGTGGATTTCTTTTTGAGTGGTGGTCTGTATTTTGGGATATCTTCATTGCCAGAACAAATGAAAAGCACTCAGAAGTTGCAGCGGCATATATAGAGGTCTGGTTACTAAAGCAAGTGAATCTCTTTTTTTTGAAGGGGCATTTACAAGCATACCGTCCAATTCATATGTATTTACTTATCTAACTCCTAATCTTTACATTTTACATTTATACTATGCTAATCTGCCATATCACATCAAAATACACCATTTTAACTTTTAAAAAGTAAAATGCACATTTTCATGCAAAGGTAAGGTGGCTTGTTTCTAAAAATTGAAGCTTAGGTGTTAGCTAAGTAAATACATGGTAATGGAGTGGTATGTAGGTAAATCTTCCTTTTTCTTTAATCAATGAATTTCTGCTAGATCCTTCAATGATTGTAATGATCTTGACAATATTAACCTTATTTGTCTTAATTTGAAAACCAATTATTTACTGGCATACAGGCTCAGCAACTTAAAGCAAGGGAGCAGCAGCAACAGCTGCAGATGCAGCAATTTCAGTTCATGCAGCAGCGACAAGCTCAATTACAAAGAAATAACTCTGGCCATCCTTCTCTGAGTGCCCCTGTGAATGCGCTGAACTCGGATGGTATCACAGGTGCATCGACTGCCAGTGTGCTGGCTGCAAAGCTCTATGAAGAGCGTTTAAAGCATTCTCCATCTATGGATTCTGAGACATCCAATCCGCTCCTTGATCCTAATCGAATAGCTCTTCTTAAGTCACCGACCAGTCATCCGGGGTACTTTTTGTTCCAATTTGTGTTTTTGTTAAGAATAGCATATATTTTTCTTTATTTTGCATTCCCTGGCTTTTTGGCATTTCACCCGCCTGCAGCAATTCTAAGTTTATTATATTGAGGCAGGCAGCTAGTCCAAGGTAATGCTGGAGCATTTCCACAAATTCAAGCAAGAAGTCAACAGACAAATGTGAATTTTTATACTTTTATTGCATTCTTAATTTGATGCTACATTGATCACTGTTGTCATAATTTGGCCTTGTTTTTCACAATTGGCAGGACATTAAATGTGATGGGAACTTGGCTTCGGCTCAGCGTTCTTTGCCAATGGACCATTCATCAATATATGGTCAGGGTATAATACAGTCAAAATCTGGATTATCAGCTCCCGGTAGGTTTCCTGTTTTACAATTTTTATAAGATATATTTCGAATGTGCTGGGTAGTCAGCACGCTTTATCTGGGATTGCCTTTTTTCCAATGAAGCCAATATTTCGCTGCTGAAAAAAGTTGTGGAAAAGCCATAACTTTTTTTATTTTTTTATTTTAAGCTCATTTCGTTGTAATCGTGGTAATTATGTGCATTGCCAATATGAATTTGATGGCATAGCCTAGCATATTCCTGCACTTATTTATTTGGTGTGTAGAAGTGAGGGTATTAGTCAATTTGTTCAAAATTAAAATTAACAATGCTAGATTACTCCTAGATAAGGAGAGTAAACATAGGGAATCTCTGAAAAAAAAAACAATGTAAGGTTGTACCCAACCCCAGAACTGTAATTTTTCCTTTTCGTTTCTCTATCAGGCAGGTCCGCCCTCGTAGGTGTTTCCCTTGGCACTATTTGTGGTAGCTTCTGTTTCAGTGGATTTTGAGAATTTTGAGAATTTCCTGCTTGGATATTATCCTTGGTGATATTTATAATAACGGATTTTCAGGATATTCATTTACCTTTTATTCATGGCTTCACCTCCGATAGTGATTCTATTTAGCATTAGTGATCCATACTTCTTGTAGCAATTTTTTCTGGTGTTTGGGAATTCACGGAACATGGCTTGGATCATATGTAGTAGTGATGTTTCGAACAAGGGTTATAGAGTTTAAAATTCGCTTAAAATTCATACTTAAATATTAGGTTTAACTTGAATTTTAATTGGGTGATCTTGTTCTATCATATTTATTTACCTAAGGGTTTAGGGTTTAGGGTGATATAAATATTAATTAATAAAATTTTTATTCTATAATGTGGTGTGTAATTTTTTTGAGCAATGTAATGTGTAACTACCTAATTTGCGGAGAAATTATCCGTGTACTAGCATGAGGTCTTGATTTTCTTATCATTGGTGAGTTCCTTCATTCTCTTAATTTTTTCATGATTATCTTCTTGTTCGCTTATTACAGCTCTTGATTTTGTTTAACTTTGATATAAATGTATTTCTAATTGTAGTGAATAAATTTCAAATTAATGTGGAATTTTTGGGCAGTGGTTATTGGCTTTGTAATAATAGACTTATTATTTGTGCTGTGATTGTTTGCTTTATTAAAGATGTATTTTGTCTTTATTTTGTTAAATCTTATAAAATAAATAAAAAAAACTTGTGCAAGGTTGATATGGTTTTCGAACGTGGTTGTTGTAGTCGGTGATTTGTTCCTTTTTTTGAACGACGGAGGAGTTGAATTGCTATTGCTAGTATTGTGGGAGTGAGAGTTATGGGCTGTTAGGCATCACTTGACTTTAGAGGTGTGAATTTTAAGTGATATCTGACGGGATTCGGGTTTTTAGTGGGCATTTGATTATGGATGTGCATTCTGGGAATTTTCAAATTATGTGACACAGAGCTCGGGGGAGGATTGGCTTGGGCTCGATCCAGGCTGGCTGGGTGGGAGGCTGCCATTCCCTCCTTCCTTTCTTTTTACCCCTTTCTTTTTTCATTCCTTTCCTTCTATTCTTACTTTCCTTTACAGGCCCTTTCTAATTTAAATCATTTCTTTAATTCTGAGATATGATTTTATTCTCCTTTTTTATTTTAAAAGCCTTTCCTAAAATCTGAACTCTGATTTTATTCTTCTTATTATTTTAAGTGTTTCCTAAATTTGTCAGTCTTTTTATAAATAAGAAATGATTTGCTTGAAGTTAGGGGTCTTGTTTTTATATCGAAATTCAGGTTTTAGCCTTGGTGTTTTCTCCTTCGAGGGTCGAGGAAGGGCTGTCCCTCGTCCGAGGTGGTGATCCTCTCCACAGTTCTGGCTGGTGCTCGGACTGTAGCTCGACCCTGCTGAGATATTTATCCATCCTTTTACCCTTCCAGCTGCTGTCAACCTGCTTCTCAGCTACCAGGAGGCTACCACACCTCCCCCGTCCTTCCAGCAGCCATTAGCAGACTGCCGCCCTTGCTATTCCATCTGGCCTCAGCAACCATCGACAGCTATTGATAGACCGATGAACCCTCCCCTGCCTCCTTGCAGGCCAACACCAATATCACTGTAGCTTTCCTGCAGGCTGCATCCACCGCTGCCCCTTCCCAACTCTTTTAGCTGCCTTTCGGCCATCCTGCCCGCTGCCCCTTTTCCTCCTCCAGCCGCCACACCTCCTTGCAGCATCCTTGCAGGCCGCAGCCAGCTGCACTTCGGGTTCCAGCCATTGGCGACTTCTCTACTTTCTCCAGCTACGATTTGATGGCTTTACTGCGGCCTGCCATATCTCTGGCTTTCACCGCTGTCGTTTGTCTTGCACCATCACCACGGAGTTCCTCCTTGTTAGGATTGTCTCTGTCTTGTTGTTGTGTCATTTGTTTGCAATCCTGTATGGACTTTTGCTTTGAGTGATTATTTTACTTTGTTTCGAGTCTCCATTGTATCATCGTTCTAAGTTCAACCATAATATTGGTAGTCTTGCGTCGTGGTTTGGGTGGTAAACTTTGATATCATTTGGTATCAGAATTAGCCTAACCCTAGTCTTTCTTAGGGTTTCTAGCATCCGCTCCTACCCAAACCAACACAATAATTTTTTTTCTCAACTTTTCATTCTTTTTTCTTTTCGTTATTTTTTCTTCTTCTTTGTTTCTTTTTTTTCCCTCCACGGATCCCAAACAGTCAATCATGCGACCAAAGAGAAATATGCCCGAGCCTACTCGAGAGGAGATATGCGAGAACTCCGTCGCCTCCAACAGGGAATTGCAGAGATTGAAGTGATGACACAGGAAGAAGTTACCTTCGACCGATACTTGGAGAGTTGAAGGGGAGAGAGAGAAGAGGATATGAATCCCTTCCATAGGAATATTTTGAGCGATGAAAAAGATAGGCTACAACATTTTAGAATCCAATATCAAAAGAGGCCTAAGAAGGGACACCTGCGTCCCTCTCACAGCGAAACTTTTCGGGAAGAGATGTAATTTGGAGGGCACCAAGCCACGGGATCAAGGTAGATTAGGTTGAGGGGGGTAGGAATCTAGATGAATTAATTGAATGGATACAGGCAGCTGAGCGGATCTTCAAATACAAAGAGGTGCCCGAAGAGAGACCGGTCAAATTAGCTGCTATCAAATTGAAGAAAAAGTGCATCCCTATGGTGGGAAAACGTATAACGACAGAGGAGGAGAGAATGCAACAAAAAGATTACCAAGTAGGAGAAGATGAAGAAAACCTTGTAGAAGAAATATCTTCCCCCTCATTACCATCGGGACATGTTTTTGAAACTCCATAATTTGCAGCAGAGAGACATTTCAGTGTAGGAGTTCACAACTCAATTCGACCACTTACAGTTGACGTGCGATCTGACAGAGCCAGAGGAAAATACAGTCGCCACATAACTTAGGGGCTTGAAACCTAGTTCACAGCTTAGTTCGACCACTTACAGCTGAAGTGTGATCTGACAAGGCCAGAGGAGAATACAGTAGCCATATGTCAATATAGTAGCCAGATGTCTTGGGGTCTTGAAGCTTGATATTTGAAGTCTGGTATTAGAAATGTGGTGTATCTATAACGTACTGAACGTTGGGGGATTTCCAGACACTAGCACTGAAAGTGAAAAGGCAGTAGAAGTAGAGCCGACAACCACCAACCAGGCAACCACCCACAGTTGGAGATACCAGCAGGAGCATGCCGTAGTGAGTTCAGAAAATTGGTTTGGATACGGAGAAAGTTACCCCCAGTGAGAAGAAGCCGACTACCGTGCCCACCAGAAAATGCTTCAGATGCCATGGATTTGGGCACACAGACTCCAGCTGTCTCACGAGCAGAGTTGTAACTTTTATTGAGTAGGGCGCTGTGAAAGACGTTAGTGTGGAGCAAGAAGCAGAGGAACAAGGTGAGGAGCATTAGCTTCCACCAGACGAGGGAGAGCACTTGTGATTTTAAGAATTATGCAAGCCGAGGATGCGAGAGATCCGCAGTGGTTTCGCCACAACTTTTTCTACAACCGCTGCACACTGAACGGAAATATATACAGTCTTATCATCGATGGGGGTAGCATCCAAGAACGTGGAATTAACTCAGATGGTAGACAAACTGAAACTTATGACTCAGAGGCATTCCCAACCATATTTACTGACGTGATTGAATAATGAAAACATGTTCAACATCGACCGACAATGCCTAGTTGAGTTTTCAATAGGGAGTCAGTTGCAGGACCAGTTATGGTGTGATGTGGTCCTCATAGATGCATGCAAACTTCTGCTAGGAAGATCATGGTAATTTTATCGAAAGACTCACCACAATGGTTTTAGAAACATGTATTTCTTCTTTAAGGACGACAAACGCCTCATTCTACTTTCTTCATAGAGCCCGAGGACATAGGAGCTCTTACTAGCATGGTAGTTGGATCAGTTTTAGTGACAAGTGATTCATTACCACCATGTGAGAAATTTCAATTCGAAGATATTGGAACGAGATGGAGGTACGCTCAGAAGTGCTTGACAATGGGACCTGGGCACTGCTAGGATTAATGATAAAGAACTAGGAGCTTTGGCGAACAAGATTGAAGCTCCCCCAACCCCAAGAAACTGACGCAGGGCTTGGGGGAGGACCAGTCTGTGCTTGGTCCAGGCTGGCTGGACTGGCCAGTTTTCAAGGGAGGGGGGCTACTACTCTCTCCTTCCTCTTCCTCTTCCCTCCCTTCATTTTTCCCTCCTTTCGATTTCTTTTCTTTTCTTCTTTTATTACTCCTTCTTTGGTCTTTTATAATTTAAATCCTTTCCTAATTTTGAGATCTGATTTTATTCTCATTTCTTATTTTAAAACGTCTTTTCTAAAATCTGAAATCTGATTTTATTCTTATTCTTATTTTAAGCGTTTTCTAAAATAGTTGGTCTCTTTATAAATAGTTGATGATGTGCTTGGAGTTAGGAGTCTTGTTTTTGATATTTGAATTTAGTTTTTAGCCTTGGTGTTTTCCCTTTTCTTTTCTTCTTTTATTACTCCTTCTTAGGTCTTTTATAATTTAAAGCCTTTCCTAATTTTGAGATCTGATTTTATTCTCATTTCTTATTTTAAAACGTCTTTTCTAAAATCTGAAATATGATTTTATTCTTATTCTTATTTTAAGCATTTTCTAAAATAGTTTGTCTCTTTATAAATAATTGATGATGTGCTTGGAGTTAGGAGTCTTGTTTTTTATATTTGAATTTAGTTTTTAGCCTTGGTGTTTTCCCTTTTGAGGGCTGTATTCGACATTGAGAAAGTAATTCGACTGTCTTCGTCTGAGGTGGTGATCATCTCTACTGGTTCGGGTGGTGCTCCGGCTATAACTCGACCCTGTCGAGATATTTATCTATCCTTCCACCCTTTCTACTGTTGTCAACCCGCTTTTCAACCACCAGCAGGCCACCGTACTTCCTGCCCTCTCCTTCCAGTAGGATCCCACAACCGTTCAACCACCAGCAGACCGCTGTCCCTACTCTTCCTGCAGGTCTCAGCAACCACCGACAGCTACCGACTAACCCTCCCCTGCCTCCCTGCATGCCACCACCAATCTCCCTGCAGCTTCCTTGTAGGCTGCAGCCATCGCTGCCCCTTCCTAGCTCTTCCAACTGCCTTTCGACCATCCTGCCCGTTGCCCCTTTTCCTCCTCTAGTCGCCGCACCTACTCCTTGCAGCTTCCCTGCATGCCGCAGTCAGTTGCACTTTGGATTTCAGCCATTGGCGACTTCTCCACTTTCTCCAGCTACGGTTCACCACCTTTACATCGGCCTAACACCTCTCTGGCCTTCACTGCAAACGTTTGCCTTGCACCATCACCCTAGAGTTCCTCCTTGTTAGGATTGTTTGTGTCTTGTTTGTTGTGCTGTTTGTTTGCAATTTTTTCTGCACTTTTGCTTTGTATGATTATTTTCCTTTGTTTTGAGTTTCCATTGTATCCTCGTTCTAAATTCAACAATAATATTTGTTGTCTTGCGTCGTAGTTTGGGTTAACTCCGGTATCATTATGGTTGGGATTATTTTTGAAGTTAATGTAAACGTGGATTAAGTTGATCACATGCCAACCTAACCCAGCGGTCTAAGGAAACTGTTTTCTATCTTTGATAGTTTTTATTTTTTATTTCTATTATTTATTTATTTATTTTTACAGACCTAAAATCTAATCTACATCTCAGCAGACCTAAAATCTAATCTACATCTGGAATCTGAGCATATATTCAAGGTTTTGAAGTGAGCATATCTACAACAAATTAATATATTAAATAGATTTGATTTTTTGTTTTCATTTCTTCTTTGTAAAATCAAATTATGATAGAACCATTACCCCAAAAAAGAAATGTTCCATCATGATGATTTTTATCCATACGGTCCACTTCTGCAGGGTTGAATCAAGGTGTAAGTGGTCTTCCTTTGAAGGGCTGGCCTTTGACTGTAAGTCAGTATAGAGATTCTCTTTGTTCAATTTTGTTTGAATTGAAGTCCTATTTTGTTCATGGTAGAGACCTTTTATTTTTTGGTCTGTGCTGAAAAGAGACTATTCCACTGTTGACTAGAACATTAGACTATACATCTCACTCAGGTTTTCTGTTTCATTTAATTTTTTTTTCTAGGGAATAGATCAAATACGTCCGAATTTAAATCCACAAATGCAGAAGCCTTATATGCCAACACAATCTCAATTTCAGCTTTTGTCACCACAACAGCAACAACAATACTTGGCCCAAGCCCAGGCTCAAGGAAGTCTTGGAAATACTCCTAATTATGGAGATATGGATCCACGAAGATTAAGAAATTTACCGAGGGGTAACTTGAATGGAAAAGATGGTCAACCTGCTGTAACTGATGGCTTAGTAGGTTCCCCTCTGCAAGCAAGTTCACCGAAAGTCAGACCAGATCAGGCTGAATATATTATGAAGGTACATTTGCATATGTTCTTATTTATTTAAAAACTGTAGATTCAGAAAATATAAATCTGTCGGTTAATTTTCATGTGAATATCTTCATTGTAATGTGGAGAAATTGACTGGACCATAACATGGTACAATGTTGGTTGAGAGGTCCTTTATAGAGATGAATATTTGGCGCTTCATGGTCCATGCATTTTATAACTACTTTATTCATGCTCCTCTATGTTGCCTGTAAAGCTTTGCCAGTTACCCCTTTACGGTTTGAGGTGCTTATATGTAGTGCTTCAAATGAGAATTAGTTAACTTTGATAGAATTTCGTTAAAACTATTTCCTTCCCATGCAAAATGACAGTAACGAGTTTTACGCCAGCTATTGCTTTTGTTGGTCTTTTTGTCAGGTTTGTTTCTGTGATATGATGGCTTCTGTAATTTCTATGCATGTTTGATTTGTTCACGCCTTAATACATTATTCAGGATGTTGGAACATGGCTTTGCTCTAATTAGTCATTCTGCCACTTGATCTGCATATGAGAGATTCTATGTGTAGGTGAATTTTTGGCATAATTTCATGATTTAATTGGTTATGCCTAGGCTACCTACAGTTTTATTCATTTACGTTCCGTAGCTGTAGTGATTTAGAACTGTTAATTCTTGCATAATATGGAAATTTTAGTTTTATTTAGGTTAAGGCCATGGTTTAACAATTAATTACTTCACTGTTTTCTGTACCTTCCTAGCTATGGAGATGAAGATGATGAAAAACCTTCTGTTTATTTTAGTTTTGATTTCTCTATGTTCTTCCTAATTTAGATGAAGGCAGCCCAGCCACAGGAACAACTGCAGCAGCAACAACAATTACAGCAGGTAAATATTCTTTGCCTAAGAAACATAGATTTCCTCAAGGTGAAATGTATTTCTAGTAAACCCTTTCTCAATAATTGGCTTATGGGATACTTCAAGGATGCTTTGTGGGATAACTCTTTTTGAATATTTAAATTCAAACAACAAATGAGTGGTTGGATACCTTCTTTGGTTTTATATTCAAGAAGATAAGATTTTGATGACATAATGCCTATGAATACGGTAATTAGTTATATATGTGTTTACTAAAATTTTTTCTGATTAATATAATGTTCAGAGTTAATCTAATGTCTCATTAGAGTTACACTAATTTGTCATTTTAATTTTTGTATTATAAAAAAAGTTAACATTGGATCTATAAATGATTGAGCTTTATTGAGCTGATTACTTCCTAGATACCTTACTCGATTTCAATTTTACCATTTTAGGTTTTCCCATGACATTTTCTTACTAAGTTTTGTTATTTATGTTTTTTGAAACAATATGTTAAGCATCAATGAGTTACATTAATGTACACTGAGAGGGAGCAATTTTTTGTTCTTCCAAATTTTCTTTGAAGAAATTTCGTCTCTGATGAACCAAAATTCACCTCATGAATGGTGATTTTCTTTTAAGTCAAAACTACAAAGGATTAAATTCATCGAAATCTTTGATTATTTTGCTATTTATTGAGTGCATGCAACAATTTGATGAGTGATGGAGTAGATAGATTGGCTCATATTCTTTATTTTCTAAGCTGCTTAAAACCTTGATTAAACAATTTTTGAAATGACAAATGTAAGCCTTGAAAAGATCAAGTTTTAATTGTTCAAAGGATATTTTATTATTATTATTTTCTTAATCCCTTTATGCATGTGATTCATTTTGGACGTGTAGTTTTAAATTTGTTGGGAAAGAGAAATACAAGTTTTCACTCGTTATACTATAACCTAAATTGTGATATTTTTTTATTACTTAAGGCTTGAATATGGTTCTTTACTTTGTGTGTTTGATTTGCATATATTGCATAATTTTATATTTATGTTTGCGCATGCTTTTCTTGATGGCAATGGATCATGCGTGCTAAATAAGCTTATATGAATAAGGATATTTAAATATAAGAAAATATTTTCACTTGTTATTCTTCAATTGTTTTTGTCATACAGAACAACAGAAAACGAAAACAAACTACTTCATCAGGAGCAGCAAATAGCACTGGAACAGGAAATACTTTGGGCCCTTCTAATTCCCAACCATCAACACCATCCACGCATACTACAGGTGAAGGTGTTACAATGGCTGGAAACATACAGCATGTTAACAACTTAACAAAAGGTTTAATGATATATGGTACGGATGCTACAGCAGGGCTCGCTGCATCTTCAAATCAAATGGTATCCCTGGAAAAGTTTTTACCCCTTAAAATAATTATGGTATTTACACGCATAATACACAATTCTTATGTATTTACATATCTCACACCTAAACTTTCATATTTACACATATATGACTCAAATCCTTAATATCACATGACAAATAGCACTAGTACCATATTTTAAAGTGAAATAATTTTTTTTCATGCATAAGTTTAAAGAACCAAAATGATATGTGTATAATATGTGTATACATAAGAATTATGTGCTGCGCATGTAGCTTCCCCAAAATTATAAGATTGAAACTTGAACCCACTTTTATTACTGGCCACTTTGTTTATAGTAACTTTGACAGGATGACTTGGAGCATTTTGCGGATGTTGGTTCTTTGGATGATCATGTAGAGTCATTTCTTTCTAACGATGATGGAGATGGTAGAGATATTTTTGCTGCATTAAAACGAAGTCCTGTAGAACACAATCCCGAACCTTCAAAGGGTAAAAATTTCTTTCATATTTGAAATTAGCAAATAGCTTACAGAGTTGTAGCAATAATTGCTTTATTGTGCTTTTTTCAGGGTTTACATTCCATGATGTCGGTTGCATACGAACGAGCAACAGCAAAGTTGTCTGTTGCCACTTTTCTACAGATGGGAAATTGCTTGCCAGTGCTGGGCATGAAAAGAAGGTGCTACGTTCATAATATTTGAGCATGCCTTATACTTCTAGAATTGGTTTGAATCATTAAGATTTGTGTCTCATTGCATATGTTGTTAACCTATAACACAACAAAGCAAATGCCTTATCTTCTTAGAAATAATACTAATTATGCCTATGCTTTGTGATGGCTGTTGTCATTCTTTGAGATACCAGTTGAATTGTATGAATAAGCTGGAAGGGAAATGTATAGTCTGTTTTGTGTTAAGAACAAATAAAATGGAATATGATTGTGGGCTCCAAAAGTTTCGACAATTCCAAATTCTCGGCTACTATTTTTATTGAGAGAGCTTTGAGATTCAAAATTTCAGAAGGCAAATGGAATAGTAGACATCCTCATTTTGCAAAGACATTTTGATATGGTGTTTGAGATTTCCCATAGGCCCAAGCCCTTGTATTTAAGTACTCCTCCCTATAATAGGAGAGTATTCTTGATCAAGTATAGTCATTAAACACTAAATACTTAACATACAACAACAAATGACGTATATTTTAATTAGTTAAAATTTATGAATTAGAGCTTAAAGCGGATGGCGGTGGAAAAGATGATCTCGATCAAGATCCCATGATTCCTTCGTTCCGGTTCATTATGTTCCCCGGTCTATTTAGTCAGAGGAGGTAATTGACCCAACTTGACTGAATGATTTTTGTTAGCAACCATGGATTGTGTCGTTCAAAGTACTCTTGTAGATTTGTGGGGGTTATATTTGCACCAACTTTGTTATTCTTTGAGATACCAGTTGAATTGTACGAATAAGCTGGAGCGAAATGTATAGTGTGTTTTGTGTTAAGAACAAATAAAATGGAATATGATTGTGGGTTCCAAAGTTTCGACAATTCTAAATTCTCGGCTTTTGTTTTTGTTGAGAGAGCTTTGAGATTCAAAATTTCAGAAGGCAGATGGAATAGTAGACATCCTCATTTGACAAGGACTTTTTGATATGGTGTTTGAGATTTCTCATAGGCCCGAGCCCTTGTATTTAAGTACTCCTCCCTATAATAGGAGAGTATTCTTGATCAAGTATAGTCATTAAACACTAAATACATAACATACAACAGCAAGTGACGTACATTTTAATTTGTTAAAATTTATGAATTGGAGCTTAAAGCGGATGATGGGGGAAAATATGATCTTGATCAAGATACCATGATTCCTTCGTTCCGTGTCATTATGGTCCCCTGTTTATTTAGTCAGAGGAGGTAATTGACCTAACTTGACTGAATGATTCTTGTTAGCAACTATGAATTGTGTCATTCAAAGGATTCTTGTAGATTTGGGTTGAATGTTTGTTTAATGGTACAAATTTAAGGCTATCTTAGCTTACAGATGGTTTTGTGCTAATCAATTGTACATTTTTTATTCATAACTAAAAGGGTAGAAAATCATTGGGGAACATTACTGATATAATGGTGTAATTTGACAACAACTACTTGATCAAAAGATTCTAGTTGTAACCGTTACTTTGTGGTGCCACTTGGCGGCAATACCACATAGACAGAGAATTTAGGTCACGTCCTTATTGACGTGAAACTATTTTGAATGTAAATATAATAATATACTTGATGTGACATTAACTATTTTGTGAATTAATGTCAATAAAAAATTTATTATCCTTGATAAGGTGTCGCGGAGGGTTGATAAACTTTGCTTTATGTTTTATGTGATTTAATTTTAACTTGATTGTTAAATTTGTTACTTTGTTTGAATGTTGGTTTGAAATTAATTCATTCAGTTGAGATCTTTAGTCAACACGGCCATCATCGGGAAATTGAACATTTAAAATTTTTATATTTGAAGTTTTTTTGAGTTTGTTAGTTTAAGCTTTTTAGGATATAAGTCCTGCAGACTCTAATCCTAATAAGGAGGATCAGATTAAATTATTTGAACTTGCAAATTCTTGTCTTATGATTTGGACATTGATTTCAAAATTATTGGACCCGTCAACTCTAGATCTAGGCATTAGGTAGGCAGTTCGACGGGCTCACCATAAGCCCGCTTACATTGGGTGGGCTTAGCTATGAAAAAATTAAAATTTTTGCAGGCTCGGTCTGATCCAAGCCCACTTTGACTTAGTCAAAGCCCGAATGAACCTAACCCGCGCCAAGCCAGACCTGCCTATCGGCTCGGTCTCATAAATATATTTTGCGATTATAAGCTTTTGAGGCGATTAATTTCCTCGTCATTTCTCTTCTTTATCTAGCCATAAATTTTAATTTTTATGTTAATACCAACCAAATCTTTTATATCACATAAAAATTAACACTTCTAATTTTTTTTTTAAAAAAAATGAAATACAACTTTCATTTACATATAAGATGGATAATATGTAAATATTGAAGTCCATGTGTTAGATATGTAATTAAATAAAAATATGAGTATTATGCATGTAATATTTTTTTTTTTGCATATTTTACTTGACTCCTTTGTATTTACATATCAAAATGTTCTCAGTTTAAAGTCTTACGTATTTCGTGTGTATACATTTGTTATTAAATTCACTTAAACATATAAGAAAAATTAAAAATTTTTACATATAAAAGCAATTTAAAACTCTTGTTGCACATTCTTTCATGTTTCAAACATTCATATTACATATTTTTTTAATATTTTAAATCAACAAATATGATAAGAAAAGTCTATTTATTTTTTTTGGGGTATAAAAATCACTTTTCTTTTAAGCCCATAATGGCCTGCAGGCCGGCCCAACCCATTTAGGGGGTAGGCTTGGCTATAAAATTGTAAACAGAATTCTGCTTCAAGCCTGACCCGGGCCTTCTTTGACTAGTCGAAGTCTGAATAAGCCCGACCCATCCAAACTCGGCTTGCCCGACACCTAGGCTAGTCAACTCCCGTTCATGCGAGGAGGAAGATCAGACTAGTTGGTGGAACGTACAATGTTGTCATATAGACAAGGTGACCCGATTGATTGTTTTTTAAAATATAAACTATTTGAATGCAAGTTTAGTCTTTAACCTATGCGACATTCCAAAGTTATTTGTTAAAGAATTTAGAATTTTAGCTGGAGCCCATGCAAGTATGCAATTCATATATTTGAATAGCTCAAACGATTTTATTAGTTTTCAGGATTTGCACGATCTCTTAAACTATGATTTTGATATGAAATTTACTTCAAAAAAAATACATGCAAAGTTTTGAAAATTGTGGATATTTGACTTATTTCTTTAAAAATCTTAAAAGCATTTATAGCTCTACATCATCCAACATATAAGTGTTAGAAATACTCATTTAGATTTCAAAATATTGCATTTAGCTTGAGAAGCTGACCTGAAGTTTGTATAAACTTGGAGATCATTTAGAACTTGAAATATTTGCAATCTTATGATTTTGAGTCCCACATAATTCCATTTTGGCCTTTAGAAAGAATCACCTTGTGTTCGCTAGCTTGTTATATTGCGAATTCGGTGACATAATATAATGTTCCATATTTGAGCTAATCTTGAGAGCCTTAATAATTTATATCATAAGTCAGCATGATACATACTTTAAATCATTTACAAGTTTTTATTAGCCCATATTTGAATTAATTTCAACTCTAGAGGATTAAGTTTGAAATTTTTAATTGCAAAGTTAATTTGTAAATCCTTGGAACCTAAATTTGAAAACTCAAATTTAAATTAAATTTCAAACCTTAGGAGCCTAATGTTAAACAAAAAATAATTTTAAAATATTTTTAAGTCCCAAGAGCCTAAATTTTAAAGGTTCAAATTTTAAATATTTTTTCCAACTTTAAATAATTCAAATTTTTGAGTCATTTCAAACATAAAGAGTCCAAAGATTGTAATTTATGTTCAAGTCTAAATCACTAAAAAATTTGTCAACCTCCCGACGTTAACTTCCGTTAAAGAGCATTGAGAGAAAGCCAACCTGGTTAGCTATTTATGAGACTAATTAGTCAGCGTTGTAAGACAGTCTGGTCGGGGAGCAAATCAAAATATTTAACTCATAATTTATAAGACACTATGGACCTCAGGCCGGGTACTTGATTCCCCCGACTTTTTTTAAAAGATTTTCAGACGAGTTTGCAATTTTCCTGAACAGTACTCGTTTCCCCTGGATTGGTATTTGAGCTTCCTCGTACATATATTTTGAAATTTACTCTATTGTCCCATTTTTATACTTTTGCAAGTGAAATCGGCGATGAAAGCGAAATGAATGAATTGACGATTGATGATGAGACAAAACAAAATAATGCAGGGCTTAGGAGGCCAGCCGGCTGAACTGGTTGGCAGAAGGACCGACAGAACCAGCCCAGTGGTTTCGTGTTCAGCTCCCGCTGGGTCTAGTGGCAATTAGAAGGGGCGGCACTGTCCAACCCCTTCTCCCTTTCCTTTTTTTGTTTCCCACTTGTTTGAAGTTCTTTTATTTGTTGTTTGAGAGAATAAGGGGGTAGGTTATGTTTGATTGTCGTTTTCAAATTATGTGTGGAGTCTCCTCTTTCTTTGCTAGGGTTGTATCCGACGATGGGTGGTACTAGGTTGTAACCCTCTCCAAGGTGGTGTCGTATCTTCTCTCCAAGGTGGTGTTGTATATTCTTCCTCCCTACCACTTCTCCTTCACCCCCTTTGGCCGCCCACCACCCTTCTCCCAGCTGGCCCACTTTTACTGCCGCAGCCTTGCTGTCTAGCCCTCCAGTCTAGCTGTCAGCACTCTGCCATCTCCTTTTGTTGCAACAATTGCTGCCCAGCCATCTAGGCCTACAACCAGCACCCTCCCAACCTTTCGCTGCAGTCCTACTTGCTTTCCACCTCTCCTCCCTTTCCCCTCATACCCAGCCACCGTTCACCTTCACCCTCACCTTCGCCCCGCCTACTCCACCTTCCTACCACTACTACTCTTTAACCATCTTGCCGAAGCCACCACCACCACCACCCTTAGGTCTTCTTTTCTGACCCTAGCTGGGTACTATTGTTGTTGCATCTTATTTCAGTTTTGAGTCGTGTTCTGTAACCCCTAATTCAGCTGATTAATGAATTTGTTTCCATTTCTGCTGGTTTTGAATTAGTTCCGGAATCATAAAATAAAATACAGATATTTTCTTTTTCTAGTTTTTATCTTTTATTCAAAATATAAACTGTTGTATGTTCAACAGGCTATATTAATGATGGATCTCCATAAAATTCGCACACTACAAATGAGACCAACTGTATGAATCGAATATTATTGTTGTTTAACAATGTTGAATTCAGCTAATTCATTTTTTTGTCCAACTTGTTGGTCATATTTGTGTCTTGAGATGGATATCCAGGTGTTCTAATTCTTTTAACTTTTGAGCTGCTGTTCACTTGATATTTCCTCTTTTTAATAGGTAGTGCTATGGAACATGGATACCCTGCAAACAGAGACCACTTCAGAAGAACACACACTTATTATCACTGATGTTCGCTTCAGACCTGGCTCATTGCAATTGGCGACATCTTCTTTTGATAGAACTGTGCGGCTGTGGAATGCAGCAGATGTAATTATCTATTCTATTAATCTCCAAAATTTAGTCCTTGATACATTTACTTGAATATTAGCAAAAGATTATACAGCACTTATGAATTCTAGTTAGTAATACCTCTTCATTAAAGCTTTTGATTATCTGCAATTATTTATGATTTTTTTTTTGAATCTAATTTGTAATGTAAATATGTTCTCCAAAAGAATTCCATGAATCATAGCCACCTGGCATTTTCGGATCTCTTAATTTAGGATTTCTTATTATTTGGAATTCATTACTTGTGTGCTAGTAATACTCATTCACAGGATCTTTTTTACTTTTTCACGCATAAAATATTTGGATATTTTAGGATAGGATATAAGAATTAACAAAATTCTTCTTGTTCTAGATTTCAGAAGCATTTATGAAATTAGCAGTAATTGTTATTATGGATTGAATGTATTGTTTTCCATTCCTGCCTATTTCCATGGTCATGCATAAACTTGAATATTTTTTTTTCTGAACAAAAAGTTATCCCATTTAAGTAACTGAATATTACCATCTAGTACATAAAGTCCAGCAGAAATACACTGGTGACATTCTTTTTTGTACATATTAACTTCAAGAAAAATAACATTTTGTAGTTTATCCTTTAAATTGTTCTAATTGCCATATTAACTCATATAAACATCTACATGTGATGGTTAGTATTAACTAGTTGTTTTGCTGATTATCTTATCACATTTTTTTTATAGCCTAGCTATAGTTTGCACGCATTTACTGGACACAGTTCTCAAGTGACATCTTTGGATTTCCATCCAAAGAAAACCGATGTTTTATGCTCTTGTGATGGCAATGGAGAGATTCGATACTGGAATGTTAACCAATATTCACGCTCTCGTGTTTCGAAGGTCGCCTCTTGAACCATGTTGCATATTTCCAAGCTAAATGAGACTTATCTACTAATTATGGAGCTTTTTTTGACCAGGGTGCAGCAGCACAGGTGAGATTCCAACCTCATATTGGACAGTTCCTTGCTGCAGCTGCCGAAAATGTAGTGAATATTTTTGACGTCGAGACCGACAGAAAAATGCGAACATTACAAGTATGTTGTGTAATTTTTTCTAATGATTGTTTCCATCCAATTTGTTGATTTTGTTGGGATCACATAATATTTGCAGGGTCATAGTAAAGAGATACTCTGTGTTTGCTGGGACACAAAGGGGGATTTCCTGGCTTCTGTTAGTCAGGATTGTGTAAAAGTGTGGTCAATGACATCAGGAGATTGTATTCATGAGCTCGGCTCCAATGGAAATAAATTTCATTCTTGTGTTTTTCATCCCAGCTATCCGAACCTACTGGTTATTGGAGGATATCAGGTAAATCACTTTTTTTTTTTTTGAATAAATTATATTTCCGCAAGCAGACATTGCGGAATCGCACACTTGTATGATCCTTACGCTAATATTTCACTACTAGCTATGTGATATGATGGAATACTTGATTTCATTGCACTTTATTTGTGAAACCTCTCGAGTAGAATGCAAATGAACTCTTAAATATCGAGTGCCTTTTGATTAACAGTTAGTATTTGAATCGGAAGTTCAAAGTGCTCGAATGAGAGACTTCTGGGATGGGTGACCTTCTGGAAAGCCATACCAATCAAACAAAACCATGAGTCTATTAGGCCGTAGTGGACAATATCTTAATGGGTGAGAGTTAACGTTGTTAACAATTCAGAGCATTATGCTAGGATTGGAATCAAGTGTTTGACAGAATAAAATGTTGTGTCATAGGAGCTATTTTTTAAACCCTAAATGAGATAAAACACTTTATGGTGAAAGCCACTTCTTGGATCTATATGGGCTACCTTTAGAATCATATTTGCCTAGTGGATGATTCTGATTGGGGGGAGATTGTGGAATGACTTGAGTAGAATGAAACCAAACACCTAAATATTGGGGTGCCTTCTGATGTAGAAGTTGGAATTTCAATAGAAATTCTAGAGTTAAGCGTGCTCATATAGGAGCACCCCCAGAATGGGTGATGTCTTGAAATGTTGCACAAATTGGAAATAACCGTGAGGCCATTAGGTCAAAATAGATAATATCTTGATGGGTGAGAATTCGGGTTATTACATTATTGTTTGTTTCATATATATATATATATATATGTGTGTGTGTGTATATATATATATATATATATATTATGTTATTAACTTTTTTTTTTTACCTCATGCACACATTCAATGTGCTTGTGAGGATTTTGTGATCGGAGATAAAGCACCTTTAACCCTACTACTAGGCCAACTGGGCTGCACAAAGGATTAATATTATTTTTATGGTTCTTCTTTTTATTTAAACTTTAACTTGGTGGTAGGCCTTGAATTTAAAATTTTATGGTTCGAAATAAATCTCCCAATTTCTTAATATCATTTTTATGTTTCTTTAATATTATTATTTTCATGTTTAATCTTAATAGTTATTTGTGTTTAAGGTTGAACTCAACATGCAACTCACCTCAAATTTCTTGAATATCTTTAATTCACCTGAACTTTTGCATCCTGTTCTAGATGAAGAATTTTCTCACTAAAACGCCATTTCTGATTTATTTCCCCTTTTTAACCTTTTCAGTCCTTGGAATTATGGGATATGATTGAGAAACAGACCATGACAGTCCCGGCTCATGATGGCATCATCCCTGCATTAGCTCAGTCACCCATAACAGGAATGGTTGCCTCAGCTAGCCATGATAAATCTGTTAAATTATGGAAATAAGATGAATCTCTCCTACCAGCAGTCATTTAGATAAAGATTTGACATAAGCAATAATGTTGATCGTGATCATTTTTTTCTTTCTTAAACTTTGGGTTGGTTGGTCTCCAGAGAAGTAATAAAGTTTGGAAAATAGAGAAATGAGTTTGTTGGAGGCACTGAACAAGCAGGATTTGGTTCAATAAATCTGGAAGAACTTTGGCGTGGTTTTTCCTGATATTGTACGCTGTCTGAGGATGATATCAAATCAATGCTACAAAGGCTCAAGGTTTTTTCTTTTTTTTTTCCCCCTCTGAAACCCCAACCCATTTTATTTCATAATATTTGTATATGTAAGAAGTTGTTATGATAATTAATTTGAACTTGATGTGACTTTTTAGTGAGAGAGTATGAATTTAGTGCTTTGGATAATTTAATAAAATCTAGTTTTAGGAATCATAGAAGTCTGTTTTGGTTTGACATATACTGTTGCAGGTTGAATGTGAATGAAAGTTTGCTTTGTGTTGTCAGCAATGATTGCTTTAATGGCGTGCTTTTCTATAAAGTTTAGTATGCTTGCTTTTCTATAAATTATATTCATCTCACTCTTAGATATGAATGCTTTTCTATAAATTCTGCTGTAAGGTGGTCTTTAACATAATCAATCTTTGAGGAGAGTTTAAGACAGTTGATATTGAGCTTTTGCAATTGAGGACAAATTTTCTAAATGAAAGTAGAGGTAATTATGTAGAGAAAAAATTCTTAAAAAAATGATTGATAATGTATAATTAAATCACCAATATGATAATACATATTGATTAGTAAAAAAAAAAAAAAAAAACTTTTAATGCGTCTCTTGTCAACCTATAAACTATATTTTCTACACATCCTAAGTCAGAAAAACATGAGTTGTTGTAAAGATTACATATGGAAATGTTATTTACAAATAAAGATCCAGTTAGTGATTTTGTTATTTGAGTTTGTTGGATGTTAGTCCATAAGAGGTTTATTAAAATTACACATTGTTTGGTTAAATTATATAATATTTAGTCGAGATTTCATATGATTATTGGCATGAATTGTACTCCACTGCCAAATATTGAGATCAGAATGAAATCGAAAGACTGGTGTTCTATGAAGGTAATGTAAGGTAAGCTGATGTTGAAAATAAGCTTAGTAGTGTGTATGGCTCTGTAAGGTGAGCTTATGTTGAGGACGGCCACTGACTGTAAGGAGGTGCATTGTTAAACATTATGTGAAGACGCAGTTCCTCAATATAAAGAAGGGTAAGAATTATATTTACTTAAACTCTGAAGAGACCGATCAATATACTGTTATCATCCTGTCCAACTTTTGTTATAAACATCATCCATAATGTAGATATAGCATTGAATATGACTGCGTAGCTCCTCATTTCTATTTATTGCATGTTAAATAGGCATGTCCCACCCTTCATATAAAAAGGCTATGATGCATCTTGACTCTATGAAGTACAAAAATTGTATCAAATAAACATTTGTAGAAAAAAATGATAATAAAAATGTGTTGTTGGGGATTAGGTACATACCAACATATTCACCCTAAGGCAAAAATATGAGTTGAAGCTTTCTCAATAGACCTATGAAGGTATTGTATGGTTTGTTGGTGTTGTGTTTGTTGAGTTTAAATTTGAAGCACCGAAGTGGCCAAAGTAGACATTTGAACGACTGATAATAAATATTTGAACTTCCAAAAGATGCTAAGAGAAATTGGGATAATTGCAGGCCTTAAACTGATATGGAAGTATTAATACTTTGGGTTAAGTAGTGATCTTAAATTTTCAAAAAATTTTAAAATTTATGGATATATATATATATATATATATATATATATATATATATATATATATATATATATATATATGTTTTTTTGCTATTTTAAATTCAGACTATGTACAATGAAATCCTAAGTTGGCCTAATGGACTATATTAGGTTGATGAATTTAGTGAGTAAAATAAAGCCTAAGAAACATAATAAAACACTTGAACATGATAAATAAATGTCTTGAGAATAATTGTGGAGTTTTTCATAATTTTTAAAGGGTTTAAAGCCATTAAAAGTCTATGATAACAAAATTAGATTTGTCTCTAAGTAGAAAAATATTTTGGGCCGCAGAAAAGATCATATAGTGAGAAATTAAAGAGAAATAAACACTTACAATGAATCTACTCATTGAAGTAACATATGGTGGAGATTAATCACAAAAGGATCCTTTTATGAAATTTGGCCACTAATCCTTCTCCCTCGAGCTTCACACTCAAAATTCACTAAAAAACTTAATTTTAATGTTAATAACCACATTATTCTAGAATTTAAATATTTAAATATGCTTTTACAATATAAAAAATTTCAATTAGAAAAGAAGAAGGAAGAAAAAGGGCGTGCCCCCCAATAGAATAACTACTCTAACTACTCCTTCTCTTGCTTAGTCCGACCATATAACACTCTATCAAGCCACTCACATGATTAAAAAAGCATCATAACATCTCCCATAAAGATATAATAGTATATAAACAATACTTAAAATGCACAAATCTTAATAATGAGTTTCATTTTTTTCTCATTTTCTCAAAGTTTTGGGATTTTGATCAAACTCTTTATTCACAGATTGAGATCCAATGGTTGGCCCTTTCCTCATTTCTATGGCATCATGTGCTACATCAATTATATTTAATTATAAAAGTTACAATTATTATTAATGCTAACTAAATTGAATGTTAAAAGACATGCTTTTTTGGATTTATAGTAAACCATCTATCTCATCCATGTAGATCTTTAGAATGCTAGGTTATGTCTCCATAAGTTGAATCTCATTCCACCTACAAAAAAAGAGGATTATAACTTTATTAAAGTACCTGTATAGCAAGCTCTTTCCCTTTATCTCTCTAGAGCAAGAGACATGTAATGTGGCCATTTAACATGTAAGTGCTTCCAAATATAAACATATAAAAATGTAAATAACCTGAATTTTAAAATAATCTATATTTGATGGCCTTCTTTAAATTTTTATATAGATATGTAAACAACTTAGAGAATCAAGCTAAGTCCTCCACTAGCATCAGATATTGGTAGGTCATCTTAATAACAAGTGTTAAATAAGAGGAAAGTGTCACGACTCAACTCGATGTAGCAAGCCATTTCGAGATGGGCATCTCATATCATGAAAGGGAAATTAAACAATCACCCAAAATTTATTTAGATGATATTTATTTACTTTTTTTTTTCAATTTTCATAAACATGGAGCTATTTATATCATTAAAATATCATAAGATAGAAATACTCAAACTGCATTCAAATCACATCCTAAACTATATAATAAAAGGAAGTATACAAAATAAGTATGGCAACCTATCTTAATCAACAAAATATATATCTCATCATGATTATAAAAAAACATAGATCTAAGATAGTAATATATTTAAAGTCAGACTCTCAACAGTAACAAATAATCTCTACTCAATATGAGTTTTACCCTTCATTCAAATAACACATGTAAATAAAATAAGGATGAACAATCACAACTCAATAGATTGCTCAAAATCCACTATAATTTTTAATACACAAAAGAAAAAAAGAATAAATATTTAGTTTAAGTGTTCATCAAGTATGATATTAGTGTAAGAACCATTATCCACAGTGAGATTATATTGAGCAATATCATAAGAAATATGAAATCAGAAATAAAATGTTATAAACAATAATTTATTTCTTTATTTGAATTATTATATTATTTTTCTTTGGCACTTATAGCTCCAATTGTTCATATTTCTCTTCTTCTCTTACATCTCTACTAGCACTTATACCTCAACTTGTTCATACTTATTTATCAAACACACACACACACACACACACACACACACACACATACACACACACACAAATATCATTAAGTTTGTTGTAGATATTTACATATATTTTTAGTACAAAAGCCTGTATATTATTACTTTTATCAAGTGCAAATATCATCATGTATGTTGTAGAAATTTGTAAGAGTTGATATATACAACTAATAGTGAAATTTATGAGAAAAATTAATATGCATAAAACGACAATCACAATTTATAAAATTATTTAATTTAATATGTAGAAAATATTTTGAAGTTTTTTCTTGCTCTATATAAGATTTTATCAGGTTTTATATATTCATTAAAATACATAAATATTATAAAATATAAAATATCTAGTAAAATATTTATTTGTTTATACATATGTCCAACACAGTTTATTTTATAACATATAAAAGTTGTATGGTAGAAAGTTTATAAATTTTCATAGATATGAGTTAATTTGTTTGAAGTTTTACTAAAAAAATTTACCCAAATTTTATAAGAAAATTTGATGTACAATAACAATAGCCTATTTAAAGCAGGGTAATTTTTTCAACAGGCCCAATGGACAAAATTAGAACATGTGAGTAAACTGAGAGGTAAGAAATCAGAGGATTGGGGCTGGAAATAATGGTAACATACAAAAGAAGCCTTCATGAAGTGAATTTTCGCAATAACAATCCCAAAGCATAAGTCCAAAGTGAGATCAACTCGGCATGCTTTAAAGATATAACTGCGAAAGAGACCTTAAAAAAGCTAACTACTAGAGAAATCAAGTTGATGTATCTGTTCTAAGGTTTGCATCTTTCTCTAAAGACAAATTACTATAATTAATTACATCTTAAGTACTAGAGACTACTTAAAAAAACTCTTGATTAAGGTTATAATTTATTCTAAAAAATTTTAAATGTTATTATTACGGAAAGAAATATCAAAGTTCTATCCTAAGCGTAACAGATTCCTAAAAATTCCGAACTATCCTTTGCTCCAGGTTTTAGGTAACTCGAATGACATTTCCTGCAAAATAGAGTTAGCACACCATAATAACATGCAAAGTAAATCTAAAGTGATGCCCGCTTTTGTTTTCAACTGCCCTGCAAAACAAAGCTAGCAGCAAACATGCTTTTGTTTGTTTGGTTTGTTTGTTGATTAAAAATTTTTGTTATTTGATAACCCGATCAAGATGTCCAAGGCTCCGTCGTCCTAGGATCATCGGGTACCCTGATCTACTTAGTATAAGAGGTGGTCAAACTTACTATGACCGAAAAATTCTTGTCAGCAACCTTGGATTGTGTCATCCAAGAGATCTTCGTTGACCCGGACAAAGGGGTTTAAGTTGCGTTCGGTGATCTTTGTTCATTAGGGTTTCATTTAAGTTTTAATATCTTTTATGATTTTAGAGTTTGCAAATTTTAGGTCGCTTAAGATTTTTTAGCCGATTAATTAATTTTTATTTTTGTTTTGTCTTTTTTTGTTTTGTTTTTTTTTAAATGACCAGATCAAAATCCCATGGTTCCGTCGTCCCGGAGTCACGGTTTAATTAGTAGCAAGTGACTCTATAGTATTTTATTAGTAGTCATGGGTTACCTCTTTTAAAATACATTCTCAACCTTGGTTGCAATTTGTGGTTCAAGTTTAAGTTTTAATGTCTTTTAAAGTAAATTTTAGGTTGTTTCATTTAGATTGGTTTAGTACTTTAGTCCAAACTGTCCTCAACTGAGGCTAAGTATGCTTTTGTTTTCCTATGAGAAGTCAAACCCTCTTTAACCTCTGGTCACTAAAATCTAGGTTAATTTTAGATTAATTCAAGTTGGATTGAATTGGTCAAAAGATGAGTCTCTTGATAATCTGAGTTAACCTGAGTTAGGTTGGTTGTCCCTTAGATTTTCTTCAAACTTGTTTAAATCAACCAAAGTTTAATATGATTGACCCAGGTTAACGTAGTTTGATTGGGGTCAAACTAGTCTTACTTGGTCTAGATTGACTTAAGGTAAGCCAATTTAAACCAAGCTGGGTTAACTTGGGAGCAAATCAGGTTAAACTGGACTGATCCAAGTTGAACTCCCTAGGTTGAATCAAGTTTAAGTTAAATTAGACTTAGGTGAAGTCCAAGTTAATGTAGACTTGAATTGTCTTTTTAGGTCTAGGTTAGGTTAGACTTAAATTGACCCTTGATTAAACCAGGGGTGAGAGTTAAATCAAGCTTGAATTTGAGTTCTTAAGTTGGGTTAATTAGAGTTTAATCCATTTAACCCAAAAAGTTGACTTGAGTTAACTTGAGTTAACTTGAGTTAGATCAGGTTAGCCCAACGAGTTGAGTTGGGTTGACCCGAGTTAGGTCAGGCTGACTCGAAAGTTTAGTTGAATTGGTTTAACTTGAGTTAGATCAGGTTGACTCGGTAGTTTAGTTTGATTGGGTTCACCTGAGTTAGGTTGGGTTGAGGGTTTATTTGGATTGGGTTCACCCGAGTTAGTTCAATTGATTCAGTGGTTTAGTTGGATTGGGTTAACCAGAGTTAAGTCTGTTTGACCCGAAGATTTTGTTGAATTAGGTTAGCCCGAATTAGATCGAGACTCGAGCTGATTCGGTGATTCAGTTGAAATGGCTTAACCCAGGTTAAGTCGGGTTGACCTATAGATTTAATTGAAGTGGGTCTAACTTAAGTTAGATCCAGTTGAACTTAAGTTAAACTAATTCTAGGTTAGGTTGGACTCATATTAGGTGTAGGTTGGACTAGACCTAGTGAGGCTTCATGCTACACTAGGTTTAGACTTAGGATGGTCCATGCTTAGATATAGTGTAGGTTAGACCTAAGAATGACCCCAGGTGATTTTAGGTCTAAGTTGAGTTAGACCTAAGTAGATTTGTATTGTGTTCTATGTTTAGATTGATTTTGACCCGAGTTGAGCTAAGCCTTAATTGGATTAGACTTAGGCTAGATCTAAGTTAGGCAAAACCCTGAGCGAGTTTGATTTGAGATTAGTTCAAGTTATACCTACAGGTTATAGTTAATCCTAGTTTGGATTACACCTAAGGATCCTGGGCTAGGTTTAAGTTAAGTTAGGCCTATGGCTAGATTTAGACCTATGAAGATGTTTGATGTTTGGGTATACTGTGGGTTAAACCCTAAAAGGTTAGGGTATAGGTCTAATGTAGGTCAGACCGAAAAGAGCTATACCATGTTTAAGTTTGGTTAGGCCTAATGTTTAGGTTTAGGTGTAGTGTTGACTTGACCTAGAGTTTGGGTTAGTTCAAAATTGATTAGACCTAAATGATTAGGTTAGGTCTAATTTAGATTAGACCTAAGATATGGGATAAGTCTAAGGTAGGTTAGACATAAAGTTCGGATTAAGTTTAATTTGGATTAGACATATGATTAGGGTTAGGTTTAAGATGAATTAGACCTAAAGGTTGTGTTAGGTCTAATGTAAGTTAGACATAAAAGTGTAACTAAGTCTAAGTTTGGTTAGACTTAGGTTATAGGTTTAGATCTAATGTGGCTTTGATCTAAGGATGGGCTAAGATTAATGTGGGTTAGACCTAAGGATTGGACTAGGTCTAGGTTAGATCAGACCTAGGGTTTGAGTTAAGTATAATGTGGGTTAGACCTAAAAGGATTGGACTAGGTCTAAGTTAGAAACTTAGGGTTAGGTCTAAATGAGTTAGAGCTATGAAGATGGTTGATATTTTGGTCTAATGTTGGTTAGACTCAAGAGGATTTATGTTGGTTAGGTCTAGGTCAATCTAGCCCTATATGGAATTTAAGTTGAACCAAGTCCAATTTTGGTTGGAATTAGGTTAGGTCTATGTTGGGCTAGACCTAAGGAGGTTCAATTTGAACTAATGTCTAAATTAGGTTAAACTCATATTAGGTTTATGGTTAGGTCTAATGTGGTTTAGACCTAAAGGATGAGGTTAGGTCCAATTTGGGTTGGACCTAAGGTTCAAGTTTAGGTCTAATGTAGGTTAGACCTAAGGTTAAAGTTAGGTCCAATTTTGAGTTGGACCTAGGGTTTGGGGTTTAGGTCTATTGGGTTAGACATAAAGAGATTTAGGGTTTAAATTAAGTCCAAATTTGGGTTAGACCTAGTAAAGTTCAAAATTATGCTAAGTCTAAAGTGATTTAGACTTAGAAATATATTTTAGGTTTAATTTAGATTAGGCCTGAAACTTGGGGTTGACTCTAAATTAGATTAGGCTTAAACCTAGTCAGGTTGAGTCCAATTACGAACCTAATGGGCTAAGCTTTAATTGGGTTAAGCTTAAACCAAATTTAGGTTCAAATTGGGCTAACCCTTGATCTTTAAAAGGGAACCTTATGGTTAGAGGGGTAACCATGTAGTTAATCACTTAAGATTAGGGACCCAAAAGTTGGTTTATTGATTTGAATCAGATTTTGGGGAAAATTTAAGCTAAAGTGTAAAATTTTAATTTTACATTTTTAACCCTAATTTTCCATTTAGGGATTGATCTCATTGCCCTTCTACATTTTTATTATTTTCTCCTTTATTCACTGATTTCAAAGGTATTTTTATATTATTTTTGTGATTTTTCTATATCAATTTATGAATTCTTAAAGGTTTTTATTATTTTATGGATTTAAATAAATCAAAAATTTGATTTATTCACTTAAATGAGTTAGCGCCGTGTCATTCCTCGTACTGGTTAAAATTCCACCCAACATTCTCCAATTTGTAGCGCTTTCCACACAAGCGCCACGCTGTCCAGCAGTCTGCTTCCCTCGTTCTGCACGATAGCGTCGTCTGTTTCTAATACACGGAAATTGAAGACATTCATTCATTGTCCCCACGGGGACAATGAACTGAGAAATGTTCGTGATTAACCCTTAAGATCTCTTTTGATTATTAACCAAATCACTCGGGATTTATTCTTATAGCTTTATCTAAGTTAGACGAATATATCCATATGATTTAATGAACATGGTGTATTCATTTCTTTCACAAAAGACCAAACCCAAGGCTATTTTTTGGGATTTTATCCATACCTTTTCCCAAGAGGAGTGGCCTCGATTGGCCTTGACAGAGAGCTTAACATTGATGTCACGAACCTCCTCCATACTTCAGTTTGAATTGAAATTGGCCCTAGTTATGAGCTAGACTAAATGCTACCTCGGGTTGGTGTTGGGATGGGTTAGAGAGCTCAAGAAGCCTTAATTTTGATTGGGGGAGAGTCGTGGAGGTCCTAGGAAGCTTTTATGAGGTTTAAATTTGAGTTTTGAAAGAGTTCATCTCGAGGCCGAAATTTGTCCTGGATTAGAGATGAGAAATTAGGGCTTTCTAGGTATTATTGGCCTAAGGGAATGAGGGATTAACTGCTTAGGTTAAGAGGGAGATTTTCTCTATTGAGAGGTAGATGATTGATAGGTTAGATATGGATTTTGATGGTGTTTAAATGCTCCCGAGTTCCTTCCTTAAGTAGCCATGAGAGGCCACGGAAAAGCTTTGAGATAATTGGAAGAGCTTGGGTGGCTGCTTAGAGAGTCTCAGAGGAATTCCAGATGATTTTTGGGAAGTGGGTGGAATTCTTGAAGTTTTCATGGTAATTGACATTCTTGACCATGGTGATGTGCATGAAGATGGGGAAAGCATGAGAGACGGCTCTAAGCTGATTGGAGGCTTCTTAGGTGGAGAACACATGTCACCGATGATTGGGTTTTACTCACAAAGGAGTGGTAAACCCAACCCAGCATAACCCTAAGTAACATGTATGGTGACATGTGTCCCCTCCCACATGATGAACCATGATGAATAGTGCCAAGCCACCAATTAAGGGTGGATTTAGGCTGAGTTGGCTTGATGAGCCACCTATATGTCTAGTTAAGTGGCTATTAGGTCATGGGTGACCCAAAAGGAATGAGCCATGGGCCATATGTTGGGTTGGGTTTTCCCTTAGGGTGGGATCTAGGCTAATTGTGTTGGTTTATTCTTCTTAATATAAGCCCTAAGGAGATTTAAATATCCTTTTAATTAATTAATTAAAAAAAATTGGGGGTTGCCCCATGACAATTGGGTTGACCCCATGGCAATTGGGCTTACCACATGATGTTTTTCATTACCATGTGGTGTGAGGCCAAATTGGAGGGCAAGGTGGTCAATTGGCCAAATTTTGGCTAAATTAGGGTTAAGCCTAATTAGTTTTGACCATCCTAAGGTTCCTTCAAATTTGAGTTCAAAAGGGTGCATTAGGGTTTAGGGTGATTTTTAGGGTATGGTAGTGTTAGGGAGACCTTTGGTGAGGCTAAGGATCCATTTAGGTGGACCCCGCTCCCAAGATAGATTTCATGGTCAAAATGGTTCCTAGGGTCCATAAGTACAATGCATGTCTTGCCCATGAGGGTCAACTTGGGTTCCTCACCTGGTCAAAACCCTAAACCTACTCAACCAAAGGTTGAGGGCTTGGGCTTGACCCCATGAGGCCTGAGAAAGCATAACCCTGGTATAGAGTCATGTGCATGTAGATTAGGTGAATCCTCAGAAAAGTAAGGTCAACAAAAACCTAAACAAGCAAAGTTGTCCCATGGATGTGGAGCAGAGACAACCTGAAGAAGTTTTTTCTTCTTAGAAAAATCTCTCTTGTATCTCAATGAATAAAAATGAAGAGTTTATCATTCCAAACCTTGTATTCTATTAAATTATTACATGGATAAGATTTTGCTAATTATGCATACAATACCAGGTCCGACCTATACTAAGGGAACACGATGAGTCAAAGCAAGGAATTGACAAAATTTGATCAATGCTTATTGAACTCAATCCCAAGCGTCAAAATAAATAAGGATGTGAGACGAATGATAGATAAAACTTTTCCAAAACTGACATTGATGCAAGACTTATGATCGATAAAAGACATATAAAAAGGCCAACAACAACTATTAACACCCGATCGGCATTACATGAAAGAGCTAATCCACAATATTCATGCATTATAAAAACCCATGTCTTAAAACTCGAATCAGATCAAGCTCTGGCTATTTCCCTACTCATTAGCGACAAGAATGTGGTAGGTAGCATATGAATCACCCCGACAATGAGTCTTGATGGTCACCTTTGTGAAGGCTGTGACAAGATCCGTTTAATATGCCCAACATAAGGTGCAACCCGTACAAGGCGATGTCCTGATAGAGCTAATGATCCATATGAAGTGTAAGTATTGAGTTGGGTGGTAATTCAAAATAACTGATCAATAACATTCCCCAAAAATTGAATCAACATCCATCACAAGCAATTATCACAAAGTAAAGAGAAATGTGGTAATGGTAAAACACACGAGATAGAGCTGAAAACCGACCCAAAACTTTATCTATTTCATAATTAAAAAGCTTACAAAAAATTTATTTACACAAGAATTCACTATGTTAATATTTATAAGTATTCAAATGTAAAAGAGATTTTTTTCCAAGATTATAGGGTGAAGTCGAGGCCGGGTCAAATGTTAGAAGACCCTCCATAGTCCTTAACACTCTCATCCTCCTTCTCGGTCCCATCCATTGCTTCAGCTACCACTACTGGCGTCGTGGTCAGATCCTAACCAACATCTGCGGAAGGCGAGTTATCGACCGATATCAAGTCGGCTGCATCGAAAGATAATAAGAGCAAAGAAGAACAAATTCCGAGTCTAATTAACAAGACTGAAACTCCTCATACCTCGATCCAACTCAGTTTAAGTAAGTGACGCACCACTCTCATTTCACCCTAGGCAGTGGCAGAGCACTGACAGCTTCCCTTGTCTTGGACAACAGAGCTCCAATAGCTCCCCATGCATATATTTCAACCGGATGGTCCCGAGTTGTGATAGAAGGTTGGGTCGACGAACCGATGCTCATGTTGCCAAATTTGCTTCATCATCCACCCAATTTTTCGCCAGTAGAAATTGGAGCAAATCAAATGACCCCACATGGTGAGGCGTTTCGTCTGACTTCCATTTCTTGGAGATGAGTTTCTCTGGCTTCTTCTCACCCACTGACTTCTTCTCCCTCTCCGAACAGTGCTGTGGTACCGGCTTCCTGAAATCAGCACACTTAAACTCTCAACTCTATTATTTAAATTAAACAAAATTAATAATGACAACAATTTTATCATTATTCATGTTAAAAATACAAACAAATAAATGGCCTTTCTTTTAACCATTACTTCAAAATGATTTATCTTAAATGTAAATAATTAAAGATTTTGCACAACATTTTGAAATGGTAAATAACCATTTTAATAAACAATTAATATAAAGCATAATGCCACATTTTGTTGACTCAAAGGTTATAAATATAGGTAGATTTGAGAGAGATAAGTGGCAATTAACTATTAAACAATTTTCAATGATCATATTCTTGTCCAATTGTCACAGTCCCTTTGCAGGAAGCCAGATGGGCTTATCCCAGGATAATATAAAATGATTTACATAAACATCACTTAATTTTTTTATATTTACATTCTACGACCTAAACTTCAATTTTTACATATATATATCACTTTATCTATACATAAAAAACGATATTTTAGCTTTTAAACATATATTATAGTAATATAAATAATTTGGATGGTAGATATATAAATAAATAAGAATTGAATGGCATACATGTAAATGGCCCAACAATATATTAAAAAGAAAAAAAATAAAAAAAAAACGATAAAAAAAATTAAGATTTGGGAGTCTCCTTCTTTTGAAAAATTTTTACATCAGGACTCCGCATGTAGAGCTACGTGTGGAGGCCTGTAAAATCGCGCCACGTGGCGCGCGTGATAAAAAAAATAACATTCGGCCAGAATAATATATGGATTATTCATGTGTTATTCATGTGTTATTCATGTGTTATTGTGTGTTATTCAAGTGTTATTGTGTGTTATTCATGTGTTATTCTGCTCCTAGAATATTCTCAGTGATATAATAACACAATAACACATGAATAATACATTAATAACACACAATAACACATGAATAATACATGAATAATACGGGAGGAATATTCTCTGTGTTATTCTATACATTTTTATAATACACATCATGTGACACGATTTTACTGGACTCTGCACGTAACCCCAGAGGTAAAAATTAAGACCTGGTAGTCTCTTCTGTTTCTGTTGATCAATTGGTCGTCTGCCCCCATTGACCCCCTCCTTAAAGCGCCCGTCATTCCTACTTTTTTTTTCCAAATTCCCATCTTTTCTTCCCCTGCATACCTCACCAACTCCAAAAGGCGAGGCTTTTGATTCGGCTTAGGTGTTGCAGAAATGTCGGAGCTTGTAGCCGAATCATGGAACCGCTACCTTCGGCAGCTACAGCTTCATCCTCTCCGAACAAAGGTTCTTCTTTTCTTCTTCTTCTTCTTCTCCCGGCTCACTGTTTCGTGTTTTTCTCTTGGATGAGTCTGAAGCTCTTGAGTTCCATTTGTTCACTGATCCCCTGCTTTGATATTAGGCAATTACATCTGGAGTATTGGCTGGATGCAGCGACGCAGTTGCTCAGAAAATCTCCGGCATAAAGAAACTGCAACTGAGGAGGCTGCTTCTGATCATGGTATGATATTCATTTTAGTTTCACTGCTCTTAGTTTTCTGTTGTCGTAGTTCAATTCTTTTAGTTTATTATTTACGGAAATTCCATTGTTTTTTATAAGGCTAATGATGATGAGTTGGAGATTGGGTTTACTGAGAATATTTGTGTTTGTTGATCTCAAAATTTTGGTCTTTTTTTAGACAAGGAGTGAGATTTGTTTCTTCTGCCATGGTGTTGGATACAAAGCTTGCACCATAGCATAGCTGATATTGTGATTAAATGATATGTGAATATGAACCATGGTGTTTCTTGATTGGTTTCTGTGGTTCTTTCTCACTGATATTATTTCTTTCATCGTCAATTCTAGAAGCCCCAAAACTTCAGAACCCTAGGGGTGTTGTCTGCATACTGAGTTTATTCAATACATCAATTGTTAAAGTTTAATTCCATCATTTCTGCCACAATTAGTACCCATTCTTTCCATCTGCGAACCTAAATCTTGCTGCTTCAGTTTCCCTCTCTTATTTATTATTTACTCTCTTTAGTTAGATGTAAACTTCTGGACTCTCTGCATGGTTTCTACTAATGGTATTAATAGAGGTCTAATAACTTAATCTGTGCTTGTTGGTTATTGCCAAGGTGATCAGTAATCAGTTGTTCTTTCTCTGATATATTTACTTGTTGGAATTTCTTATATCTCTATATTCTCTTCCTTGAAAACTATAAATTAGACTAATGATCTTTATGTTGACAGTTTTACTTAAGTATGAAAAGCACTAGAGGATAGATAACAGTTCCTCTTCATACTGCCAATTAATTTATTAATAGTTGGAACATTTAGCTTTACTCTTGCCACTCTTCTATTTAGAATTAATCTCTTTGATTTATATGTTTGTTTTCTTAAGGAAAATCCTTGAAAGCTTTTGAAACCCGTTAAGTTTACCCAATCTTCCACAAATCAACATCTTTATCTGCTGTATAAAATTACAGCATTTTCTTTATTATAAGTTCTAATTGACTGTTTATCATTTAGCTTTATGGTTTTGCGTATGGGGGTCCATTTGGACACTTTCTGCATAAACTTATGGACCGTATTTTCAAGGGAAACAAAGGGAACTCTACTATTGCTAAAAAGGTATGTTATAATCTATTAATTATTTTGCTTTTATATCAAAGTAGACTAAGTTTGTATTGCCACTCCAAAATCAATATTTGCTTTAACGCTGTGTTTGGACTGTTAGTCATTCAGAAAAGTAAATTGGAGTTATTTAATTGATTATTGCAAGCTTTTGTTTTCTAGGTGTTGCTGGAGCAGTTGACTGCTTCACCATGGAACAATATGATTTTCATGATATACTATGGTTTAGTGGTAGAAGGTAAAGAGGCGTTCCGAGTTTTTTTTTTTTTTTTTTTTTTTTTTTTTTTGTATTTGGTGTCCCTTAACACTACTTTATTAACCAACTGTCATCATTAAATTGCAAATCACTTGTTTTCATTTTTTCTTAACTCATTCTGCATGGTTTATTTATCTCAACTATTATGGTTGATTTTATTAATTCTTAATCTGGAGTTATTTATGTTCAGTGTTGTATGGGTTGTTAACCTGTTTATTATAATAAGTTTTTCTTGCACAATTTTTATTTATGTTACCTTTGATCTACCCATCAACCTTCCTAATAATGTTGAGTGATTGCAACATGGTAAAACTATTCCATAATTCTAACATAACTTTAAGATGTGATGAAAACTTAAGTCGAGCAATGAAGAATTGGTGCAATCTCAGGAAGGTGTTGTTTTGATTAAAAGATCAGAAGCTCTAAAACCTATGGATTTCGCAGGAGTGCAGTATAATTGATTATAACCTAATGCGAGCTAAGTTACATACTTTTACACGGGTGTACAACGGTCAAAATACAAGTAAAAAAATTATTAATATAAGGCTGCAAATCTGATTATGTTTTGTATTTGAATACAAATATATCTTCTTTGATAGTTGTCCGCTTAATCAATTTTAAACTTTTTAAAGATTGTGAGCACTGAAAATTTCTATTTCTTATTTATTCATTGCTCTTACAAAATGAAATTCTATTTAAATCATGCTCTTACAATTGGGATGATTTCTTTTAAATTGGTCTCTTACATAACTTTGGTAGTTGTGTGGATTTGCTTCGTTTTTTGTGAATTACAAATTTAATATTTTAGCTGTTAGTGTTCTTCCAGTCTATGATACTTATGATTTTATAATAAGGGTAAATATTTATTGATATTCCATATGAGTTGGAGTTGAGCTTTGTGCACTCTTATGGTTTGTATTATTTTCAGTTTTCTACTAGTATTTTTATAGTTGCAGCTGTTGTTTGCTAAAACTGGAAAGTGTGATATCTTCTTCTACTCAAGTGCAATCCCAGAACCCTCTTTGTTAGTCCTCTCAATCTCCTATTGCCCTAATGTAGTACAGATCATAGTAAACTATGGTTATCTTGCACCAAGTTAGCAGTAAAAGAGAGCCTAATAATATGATTTAGCGAGGAAGATAAAAAAGGAGATGAGAGTTTATTCTTCCTTCTGCATCGAATGTATAATAGAGTATAACAACAACGACAAACAACAAAACCTTTATCCTACTAAGTGGAGCCGGTTACATGAATCCCTTTTCTCCATTGCGTCCTATTTAATGTCATAATTTCATTTAATTCTAATAAGTTATGATCATTTTTTATACAATAAGCCTAAGTCTTCCTAGGTCTACCTCTGCATTTCTTAATTAAGTCGAATCTAAAACATCTACTCTATTGGATCATCATATGGTCGACCTAAATGTATAATAGAGTAAGGTAATTTAATGAAGTTAGAAAGATAAATAAGAATTCAAGGCTGCATTATTTACTGATTCAAATTATGATTGCTTGCCAAAATACTGTGGCAAAAATAGTTCTGATAGTGTTTCCTCTCTAATGATCCTATTATTTCATGTTTGATAATTGAAAAAAAAATAATGAAAAATTAAAATGAATCTACGGGATAAAAAAACTAACGATAACGAAAAAGATCATGGAACGAATCTCAAGGAGGTAAGGCTAAGGAGACTTATATAATGAAGATGATGTGGGTTTTGTTTGACTAAGGCTAGATTTCAGCCTTTAAAATTCACATCTAATACATGAGCTTTGTACCATAAGACATCCTCAACCTGTTGGTGGCTTTTATTCATTTAATTAAGACTATTTTAAGATTAGGGACGATCAGTACTCCTGCAGTAAAATAAGAAGTTCTTTCTTTGTAAGAACAACTATTTGGAAAGTACTATGCTAACTTAAACTTAAGAAAGATTTACGTACAAACCACTCAACTCCTATGTATTTGCATATCTATCACCGCAACTTCAATTTTTACATACATATCATCTTACTTTTGAATGAAGAAGGTGTATTTCACTTTAAAAGTTAAAATGGTGGTATTTTCTATATGATATGAAATATTTGTGTGGTATTGATGTAACAAAGCTAAGCTTAAATGTTAGATATGAAATACATAGAATTGGGTGGTGTGAGTAAATGTCCCTAAACTTAAACACATGTTTGTATAATTGATTTTGGTCTTCCAATGATTGCAAATGCATTGTTGCAGGTAGGCCTTGGTTCTTAGTGAGGAATAAGATCAAAAATGATTATCCTACTGTCCAGTTGACGGCATGGAGAGTATCTTTCTACAATCATATAATTTCTTTTTGACAAAAGTGTCAAAATGGTCCCTTAATTCTTTGCAGGATTTTAGTCCCAGATTCTATAGAAGTGCAAATATAGTCCCCTGATTCTCTTAAGAAAGGTTGACATAATACTTGAGGATGAGTATTTCAGCCCTTATTAAAAAGGTTGGGGGACTAAATTGACACTTTCATAGACTCTGGGACTAAAATGATCAAATGAAAGTTATCAGGGGACCATTTTAACACTTCGCTCTTTTCTTTTGAATATGGAACTGGTCTGGTTCCTAATTTTGGGGATCTTTGTTTGCAGTTTTGGCCAATAGTTTCATGGATTAATTACCAGTACATGCCTCTACAGCTTCGCGTTCTGTTCCATAGCTTCGTCGCCTCATGCTGGTCTGTTATCATAACTTATATCTTCCTCATCATGTTAGGCATCCACCAAAATAAGCTTGTTAAAGATTAAGCAATTAACTATACTGATTCTTCTCTTTTTCTTCAGCAAATCAATTACTGTGCTTGTTTTCATGTTTTGCAGAAGCTATGATTGCATACATATTAAGCAACTTCTTGCATGTCTGTTAAAGTTTATGCGTAAAGTGTCAAAATAATCCCTTTACGATTTACATGGGGCCGTTTTAGTCTCAAAATCTATTAAAGTACCAAATTATTCTCCAAACGTTCTTAATACGAGCTGAAATAATCCCCACAGAAGACTATCTCAACCCCTATTAAGAGAGTTTGAGAACTAAATCGATATTTTCATAAACTTTGGGACTAAAACAAACTCCTATAAAAGACTCAAGGGACGGCCTTTTTGACTTTTTTGTTCTTAAGTTATGTAACACTAAAATTTTGTTACCATCCATTTCACCTGATAGAAGAGATTATTGACTTTTGGACATCAATAGATACCCTAAACTCAAATAGGTCAACATGATCCATTAGAACCCAATCAACCTGTTTGAGCAGACTTTGAGATTCATCAAACACAATACAAAAAAAAAAAGTCAACACTTTTGGTTTCTATGACAATTAGAACAATATATTTGCTTCTAAAATCATCATCAAATGAATATTAGTGTTGCCATTTACTTATTTATTCAAGTTATACACTTATTATTTGTTAATATTTGATTATCAGGGCTGTATTTCTGAATCTCAAAGCAAGATCAACTGCTGCTGCTATTACTATTAAGGTGAGCTAAACTTGGGGGGAGAGGGCGAAAGAGGAGAGCTGCCATTTGGCTCTCAAATATAAATATGAGCTTTCCATGCAAAATTTGTTTTAGATGGATATTTACACTTTTATTTGCAGTTTTTCAGTTTTATATTGCTTCATGTTTGGGCCAATTATGAATCTATTAGTACTATTTCTGTTGTTTATTTGTCATGTGGTTCTTCAGGTAATAGTGCATGGGAAGCTCTTCATTGTTGTGAATTCTATTCTCTTTGCAAGACTGAGAGTGCGTTTGGGGCAGTTTATCCGCTTCGACGACATTTTAAAAATGTAGTCTCACCGTTTGAAAACTGCGTTTGCGCAGCTTATCCGAAAACACAATAGATTTTTTACACTAAACGCGGAATGTAGGTCGAGCCCTGCAATCCACATTTTCAGATAAGCGGCTTATTTGATAAGCAGAAGTTACCTAAACGTATAAATGTGAATAACTGTTTTTTTATTTATTTATTTAGATTTTAAGCCTTTTGTCTTTGTAGTGGCATGCGTGTAGTGCTCTTTGGGCCCCCTCTCAATAAATAAATAATGGCCAAGTTACATACATACCCCACAATTACTATATATTACATATCTAACACCCAAAATTTGATATTTGCATTCTAAACCAATATGTGAAAAGGTGTATTTCAGCTGTAAAATATTAGTAATTAATGGTGGTACTTTTTATACGATGCTAAAGATTTGAAAGGTATAGATGTAAATATGAAAGTTTAGGTGTTATAGATGTAAATACATAAGAATTGTGTGGTATGCGTGCAAATGATCATAAATAATATATATTCTGGGCTCGTACTGCCCATAGCCCAATATTTGGCATGTATGTAATCGCCCTTTATAAATAATTTGATTAATATACATATGCAAATATATAGGTACATATGTAAAAATACAGAACATTTTGTATTTACAAAAATGTCTCCTATAATTTATTTGATTTCGAAAATAGGAATTCTCGGGGGGGTTTTTTGCAATTTCACGGTCCTTTAGCCCGCTGCGGAAGCTGACAGAAAGACCCCCCTTCCTAATTTTAATAAATGAGCATGGCTGTCGGCTGTCGGCTGTGGCTATATAGCTGTAAGCCACTTCCATTAAAAATGAAAAAAAAAATTAAATAAAAAAAATTAAATTCATCTTTATTTGATTAATTTAATTTTTTTATTATTCTTTTTTTTACTTTTACAAAATTGGCAGTTAAAAATTAATTTTTAATATTTTTTAAAAAATGAATTATTGTCTTCGAACACAAGAAGGTTTGACAAATATCTTCCTATTCGACTTGAATGATAAAAGGGATCAAACTCGTATTATTTAAGATCGAATTATAAACGAGTCAAACTCGAATAACCTTTTATTTTATCGCGTTCCGCTTGTCTTAGCTCAAAATAAATAAACTATGTATATTATTTATATAATAACATATTATTTATATTGATATTTAAGTTTGAATTGGCTTAGCTCAAGAAGAATAGTTCAATATTTACTTCAATATTATTAAAATGAAATATAAATGAAAGAATTACTACATTTTATTATTATTATTATTAAAGATTGATCGAGGCACGGGCCGCCGATCAATCTCATTGCGCTAACCCCAGCTAGGTTTGGGGGCCGACGCCATATGCTGAATATTTGAAAACCACTGCGCCACGAGGATTCGAACCCCCGACCGGAGGGACTTACACCGAAGCCGCAATCAGTGAATCGGGGAAGTAAGCACTGAGAGAGCGGCTCCATAAAAGAATATAAATTTAAAAAATAAATTTTCACCTTATTTCTTGTTGTCCTCGTTTCTATAAACATTTCATCTTCTATTACTCATTATTTAATCAAATAATTAACTTGAAAGGTTAATTTAAAATAAGATGAGCGACAGCTGTCCGTGAATAACTCGTACTTCTGTACTATAGCAACATTATAATAATAAAAAGAAACAATGTACATACTTGTTCAACATAGAGTAAATCAGTATAAAAATATTTGATAGTTTTTACTGTCTATTTGATCATTCAAGCTAATTCCAAACATTAATTGTCTTATTATATATTTTACATGCTATATCTTTTTAAATTAAATACAATCATCATGAGAATGTTTAATTTCAATAAAAAATAGTAGAAGAGAAATTTTAGAGCATGTTCTGTATTGAAGACTCGACAATAACTTCCAGCATCCATAGCTGCTGACCAATAACGACCAACACCATAAGAACTTTCTTGTCGCTGTTGACCCTTTTGTTTACATACGATGTATCCCGAATATGATTGTAATTTGAATAACATGTATTGAAGATCCGACAATAATTTATGGCCATTGTAGTCACCGTCCACTAGCCATCAACCACCACTATTTATGGCAATCACAGCCAGAATACAGTTGTCGTTCCTAACACATGAGTGCGACGATCTTCATGACAAACTGACGCTATTGTAGTAACCAATGGAGGACTATGTGGAGCTAACGATATTCAGTCATTAACTACAACCTATGTGACCAACTAATACTATTGCAATTTCCAACGAAGGCATATATGGTTAGCTGAAAATATTATAGTTACCAATTATGATCTCTTTGGCCAACTGATAACATTGCAACTTCCAACCATAAATTTTGTGGTCGACTACTACCTTAAAACTTCCAACTACAATCTCTGTGACCAACTGCTTCTATTATAGCCACTTACCGTAACATTCATGAACAATTACATTTTTTTTAACTCAGTTACGATTATTATAGTTGCGTTACTATTGTGCTTCTGTAATAATCATCATCATAATTTTATCTTCTTTAATTTATGAGAAGACCTATATACATATAATCATATATTAGATTATTTTGATCGGGCTATACTTTATGATTAGTTCCCTTTCCAAGATTTTTTAAGCGGTGTCTCGTCCTGCTACTTTCTATTATATGTGTGCGTGTGTTGAATTATTATGCCGTGCTAAGACATTAAATTTTCTTTTTATCATCGTGAATCTTAAGACATGCAATAATCATAATAGAAAGACTATCTACTATCATTAATTCTTTATAAAACAAATAGGTGAAAGGCAAATGGCAATTATAAGAACATCAAATTAGGTATATTTATTTTATTTGGTGCGAGCATTGCATGCCACTTTTGGGATCATCATTGGCAATGCACTTCTACTTCTTTTTTTTTTCGAGAAAGTTAAAACCCAAAGAAAATTAGGTGCGAATCAAATCCGAAATTTTACGGTGAAAATTTGAACCCTCAACTACTATGTTGCAAGTAAGTGCGCACAAAATTCCTCTGTTGTTTTCTGCTGAAGTGAGTTCTCGTTTCGAGTTAATACTCTTTATTTTTCGAGTACTAAAATTATCAAATATTTCATTTTTTTTTATTTAATTATTGGGTCAACAAATATAACGGGTGATATTTTATTACCGATGATATTTTATCCACATATAAAAATCATTGAAAATCCGTTAGCATGCTAAAATTTGTCAAATTTTGGGTGTTTTTCCAAAAAATTTTCAATAAAAAACCAATTTTTTTCAATTAAGTGTAGTAAGAGATAATAATCCACCCTTATGTACCATTATGAGTATACTAAATCAGTTTTCTTTTATATTGTACAAAAACAAGATGCCTAACGGTCCATAAAAGAAAAGTACGATAGAGTCAAATCCACTGCAAAGGGCTTGAGAAACCCACCTGACCGAACGAGCCAAGCCAACTAAGCCAAAACGGATCTAGCCAAAAGTGGACAAGAAGATGAAGGGTCCTCCAATTGCAAGCAATCCAACCAGAAATTAGACAAGAGAACAACCGAGTTATCCGGGTAGGAAATACAACTCAATGTGATAAGCCAATCCCAAAATGGACCCAACCTAATGGAATAGACAGTTCATCAAATGTCTCTTTGACCACCAATAGAGACCTCGAAAACTCCTCACCCGAGATCAAAGATAGTCAACGAGGCTGGATTAGCCGAACGAACCCTACCAGCCAAACTTAGCTGACCAAGCAAAACAAGTCAAGCCAAATCAGCTAGTCTTAGCCGGCCGAGTCAGAATGCAACTAGAAAATAAGCCAACGCTTGTAAACTATCTTGAATACTCTAATAAAGACCCTCTCCAAATAGGGATGAAAAATGCAATATCACTATTGTACAACCTCTATAAATGCAGGAAATATTTTATGAAGAATCAATGCTATTGAATATTATTCATTAATGTTCATCTCTCTCTCTCTCTCTCTCTCTCTCTCTCTCTCTCTCTCTCTCCTCATTTACGTTCTATTCTTTGGATGCAATTTACTAATGTTCTCGGATGAAACACACACACAAGCCTTAATTAACTATAGAAATGAGTTGGGCAAAAAAGAATGAGAGAGAGAGAGAGAGGAGAGAGAGAAGGACCGAGGGAGGGAGGGAGATATCAAACCCATTTGAATAAACGATAGTGCATATAATGAAATTACAATATAATAGTTTTGAGAGAGAAGAAAATAAGTTATTGATAATTTGTTAGGATTTCATATAATTAACTCACACTATTTTTAGTGTGCGTGCCGACTAATAACCCCCTACTCAACTATGGGAGGCAATCAATATAAATATCATAGAATTGATTACATATTATAAATACAATAGCATAAAGAAAGTGTAAGTTAAATTAATTTGGAGCTAACTAAATAGTGGGCAAGTTAGGCCTAAAATGAGTTGCTAATCAAGTAATTAAGAGTTCCAATTTGATATTAAATACTATTCACGAGTACTTCTAATGAGAACCACTGCATGATTAGCATGTACTATGAAAAAGTTAAGTAGTTCATTAAGCGAATAATTTCGACAAATGAGTATGTCTATAAGAGTTCAATAACTTAGTACTGAAAGCCAAATTAGAGCAATCACTTCGTAGGTGATGCTTTTGTTATACCCCAGCTGACCTCCTGTCCAGAGTCAAGTAGTGTTGCACAGAGGCGAATGACTCAGTCAGACACAACTCCCATCATTTAAAAGATAGTATGGTAGGTGACATCCAATTTTAGTATGTAATAAGAACTAGTCAAAGTCATTCAGCTCTACTACACAATTGCTTAACCTTAAGAGGGTCAAATGGGGTGTGCCAATTTTGTCTTACCTTAAAATATATTATATATTTTTTGAGTTATAGATGGTTCAAATCCTTTCACAATCAACTTCATAAACTAAATTCATATTCTCATAATAACTTGATTAATCTAATAAAATCAATGACTTAACTAATTACAAATCAACTTCCCACTTTCATTCATTCTTCAAATTCTCACTCAAATATCAAAATTTATGGTAAAATCTCGACCCATATTTTTCATTTTTATCAAATTCTTAATAGTTTGATCGTGACATGCTTAAATATATCGGTTTCATACTTCAAAAAAATCACATCGTGATAAATAGAAAATATATTGCATCAGACTACTTAACACAGTTTTGTATTAGAATTTCAATCAGGGATTAGAATTTCAATCAGGGTCTACCAAGTATGCAGGCAGACTCACTCGTGTATTAAAGTAATTCTTTTTACTAAGTGGGACTTGTCTGTACACGTGGAAGACCCTGATTAGAGTCCATATGCAACTTCTGATATAATATTTTCAGATGTTGAATATCAATATTTTGAATGGCTATGTAATTATCATTTTTTATAAAACAAAGACTTAAAATGATAATGCAAATGATGTTTTTTTTAATCATTTCAAAAGCAATTATCGTTCAAAAGGAGCTCAAAAGATTTTTTTAAAAAAAAAAAAAATAGAAGAAAACAAACCAAACAAAGAACAATATCCGTGAAACAGAATTAACAAAGAAAATATAGCAAATAGAGATACTAAAATTCACAGATTTTCTCTCTCGTAATCTTCCCTTCTTCACTACTGCTTCATGCGCTCTCGCTGCCGAGGGAACCAGTGAGCTTCGAGAAGAGAACACAACAGCTAATGATACGATGCCACGTTTCACTTACCTCTGTTACGATGTCCCTCCGGAGCAGTATAAGCTTCCTCAACTCTGCAGCCATCGAGCGAGCTGCGTGGGGTTGATGACACCGGGGACGTGGGCCCCGTTACCACCCTTCAAGAGAACCGCCACGTCGGCATAAGCCTGAACCGGTTCAGGTTTCCGAACCGGTCTAACGGCCCGAGCCGGGTCCCACATTTGTCCGAACAGAGTTCCGCTTGACAGAAACTCGTGGGCCAGATAGCCAGCTAGGAGCCGATTGCCAGCCGGCGCAGCCACCGCCGCCGCCGCAGCACTCGGCTCGGCGTGCAGCTCGTCCAAGCCGTCGTCACGCTCCTTGCGCTTCTTTGTCGCATGGCTGTTGTTCATCGCGAGCTTTCGCCACGTCAGCAGGAAGGATCAGGGGTGAAATGGTCACAGCGGAAATAAAATTTCGCTAGATCGGAGATCGCCGGATTCCGGTGGTTTAGCCGGAAAAATGGCCGGAGAGTGTCGCCACCGACGAGATTTTGGAGAGAGCTACGGTGAAGGGAGGAAAATGAGGATAGAACGGTGAGAAGACGAAAAAAGGTTCGGTGAGGGTATTTATAGTTTTGTTAATTAAATAAATAACCTTCTTTTTGTAATTAATATCGAAAATACCATCAAGACTTAATTGTAATTAAAGGGAAATTTGGGGAGATATATAAATCGGGATGACTCCCCATGAACGTGACGGGAGAAGTTAGCGGAGATTAGGGTTTCGAATCTTAATGAAAATGGATTGATGAAGACCGTGCGATTGGTTGAGATGAGGGAGAGGGTTTCCAAGGATGGCAAAAACGTAATAAGAAGTAAGAATTAGGGGTATTTAATGATTTAGTGGAAAGATTAGGAACCTGGCAGGACGGTGAGGGTGGGGATTGAATGGATTATGATGCGCTCCCCAGATTGACGGCTGATGATTCGCCGTGTGTCTTTAGTGCTTGAAATGAACGTTGTCAGTGACCAACTGTTTTTAAAAATATAAAAATAGGGTCGTCAAAAATCCGATTTTTTTTTTTAATTGTTGTACAATTTTTAGTCTGAATTAAAATTAAAATTAATGTAATGGAATTTTTAATGTATCTCACTTAAAAATACATTTAACTATTTTTCAATAAGGATTTTTTCAAATTTGATTTCGAGGTTATTCGGGCATCGATTTAGCAAATTTATATTCACTCCTGATAAGGTGAGCACAAACCACTGGCTTTCGTAGATGCATACCACTATCAACCACCGTCTGCCAGCTATTATCGATCATCACATCTTGTCTTCACCGACCATTGGTTGTCAGCAACCTCTATTTGCAACCATTATATTTTAAATAGAATTTGTTGTGTCCAACACCTATATTGAAGACTCAGCAAATAATCAACAATTGTCGACCATCATTGACCACCGATTGTTGGCCACTGGAGACCATCGTCGACCATCATCGCCTGATGTCACCCACCGGTACCGTATGCAGTCCCCGACTATTACAGACAACCGTCGCTCACCATCATCAATTGCCATCCCCAACAGCTGGCCTCCGATGATCTCTACTTACAACCGTTGTTGGCCAACTACGACTTTTGTCACAACCCACAACTGTTACAGTTTCCAATTACGATATTCATGACTAATTATCGCTATTTCATCCACCAACTGCATCTTTTATTAACAACTACTATTTTTTTAGCTACCAACAATTGCCTTTGTGGTCAACTGCTATTGTTACAGTTCCCAACTATAGTTTACGTAGTCAACAGTCACTATTGCAGCCACCGATTATATTCTTTATGACCAACTACTACTTTTGTAGTAATCAGCAACTACTTCTATGACCAACTACTATTATTGCATCCTCGACTACGACCTATGTGACCAATTATTACTATTACAACCATCATCTAAGCTTTTGTAGTTAATTATTGCTATTATATCCAAGAGCTACATTTGTTGTAGCCTAATTATGACTAATAAAGTTACATTATTATTGTACATCTGTAGTTATCAATTTTGTAATTCCATCATCTCTAATTTAGGTGAAGAGTGGACTTATATAATTACAAATACTTAGTGGATTACTTTGACTGTGTTGGACCACATTGATTTTTTCTTTTTAGGATTATTCCACGTAAGAAATCATGATGTCTCCTCATATTATTTATTCTTTATTGTTGTGTGATGAATCATCATGCAATATTAAAACGTTAAATCATAATCTATCGCTACAAATCTTTCGGCTTACAACATTATCATACATTTAAATTTTGATATTTAGTAATATAATATGTTAGTATCATAATCACATCATAATATTTACATGGAAATGTATTGATAAGAAATGCTCAAAGAGAAGGCAAGAAAGTTTATGGGAAATTTTAAAAGGGGAAACATCACATATTTTAGCTCACTCAAAATAATTTATTATATATTTTAAATTATATAGTTCTACTATTCTCTCCAAGTAGAAAATATATGATTACATAGACTTAATCGAGTTATAAAGATAAACAAAAATGCATGAGAAAATTTATTGGGTTACAACAATCGTGAGGTGGTACTACAACAACCATTAACGGTCTTAGTAAGCTGCTTTGTGTCCCTTAATGTCGAAAATATGTTTGTATTTATAGAGTTTTAGAAGGAGCATTTTGTTAAGTTTAGCCAAAATCTTATTAAACCGAATCAGATAGTCGATACTAGTTCTTTTAATTATATATCTTTCTTTTCTAATTTAAGTGTCCTAATGACGTCACAATTGAATAACCTTGAGCTTATTAGATTTTTCTTATTGTGGCAGGCGAATTAGCTGTAAGCATTCTAAATTTAGAGTTCTTCTATCATTTCAATTACTACTTCAAAGCTTCCAATCATACTTCAAGTATGTGATCCATGTTCGTTTTAGGTCATTTTAAATCTGTTATTGGATTCATAATGTCGAGATATTCTACTTGACTTTAAACTTATTAAAATTGATTTTTTATGATCTTAAAGTTAACTCTATAAATTTTCTTATTCATCATGCATTGAGATTTGTGCCTAACCAAGTGCATTTTCTAAGGACATATAAAGTGATATTTTAAATTTTTATTAAAGCTTTACTTTTTTATAATATATATTAAAGATTAGATGTTTCCTATATAAATACATAAGAATAGTGTGATATGTATGTTGAATTGAGATTTGTTATTATTAGGCTTAATGAAAAACAAGGGATGTGAGAAAGAAAGAAAGAATGAGGATGTGAAAAAGAGGGGGATATGATGTATCTTTGTGGGAAAGAAAGAAAGAATGAGGGTGAGAAAGAGAGAGACTGTGTGTAAATATCTCTTTTCCGCTCTCCCATTTCAAAAGTTTAAACAAACCTGAGGGCGAGAAAGAGAGAGAGTGTGTGTAAATATCTCTTTTCCGCTCTCCCATTTCAAAAGTTTAAACAAACCATCCCAATTTATAGATCTTGGGATATCCTTTATTTTAATAAAATTTTTGATAATAACAAATTAACTTGGCAGACAAACTTGCAATGACTACTTAGTAGAAGAGCTTGGTAGCTCATCAACTCGGAAACTAGTGGTGTTAATTTGATAGGTCAATTCAGCAAAACAATCTAGTAAAGCCACTTGATAAGGCTACTTGACATGCCAACCTGATTGCTCGTCAACTTGGCACATGATCAATTCGATATTTAAGTCAACTCAATTGTTCAACTTGGCAAGTCAACTAGACATGTTGTTATAGAATTTATGTAAATTCTCATACCGACACTCACACACAAACTTGTTGGATTGAAGGAGATAAATAGTAATTGTAATTTATTGACAGCTCCAAGAAAATGCAAGATTACAAGAAGGATGAGAAAAAAAATCACGACTAAAGAAAACATAATTCATTCCTTTGTTGATATAATATAATGCAAAGAGGGTATATGTAGCAATACAAGGTACCCTTCGAAATAACAAATAACAAATAACAAATAACAATGCAATTCTCAAAGCTATCCGTGAGCTCAATGACTCACAAAGTCTATGCCTCAAGTCAATCATATGCTCATATGATGGAAGATTGATACAAGCCAACGATTTGGACTCTGGCTAACTTGGCTATATATATTCATCTCATTTTGATATGACATGAATGATTTTTTTATATAATAAATTTTATAATTAAGCTTTATTGCGGCCAAGAAGATTTGTGGTGATAGAATGATTATTTAGTGTCCTAGTGTTGCACGAGGACCCATCACACATGCAAGTAATAAAGAAGAGTAGCAGGATAAGAAGACTGATATTTTTTATGTGGCCCTAGCGAAGGAAAAAAAATCACGAGTCCTAGCTCAATCAAAATAATCAACTATGTAATTATGACTATATAGGTCCACTTTTCTCCTGAGTTTGGAGAAGATGGAGTTACATTACTGATAATTATAAATATGCAACAATTATTCAACTATAATAGATTTACATGTGCTACAAAAAATATAAAGTTTGGTGTGTTAGTGATAGCGGACCGCAAAGGTCGCTTTTAGTAGTTCCGAAGGCAATAGTCCACCACAAGTGTCATTGACTCTGGCTCTAATAGTATCAACTGACTGTACAAGTTGTAGCAGAGGTATGTACTGATACCATTTGGTCATGTATGCCATAGTAGGAAGCCTTAAAGCCATTTGTATACCACAGAGGCCAGAGTTCCAAGCTACATGAATTGTGAGCTATGTTAGTCGTAGTTGATCACATATGTTATAGTGGTGAGCTGAAATAGCATCAACTGACCACAAAAGCTATAGTGACGATTTGCAAGAGTATCATTTGGTCACAAAGGTCATAACAGAGAGTTTTATGAGCATCAGTTAGTCACTAAGGTCATAGTGAGAAGTCGCAAGAGTATCATTTTGCCGTAGAAGTCGAAACAGAGAGCCGCAGAAGTATCAGTTAGCCATCAAGGTCATGGAAAGGAGCTGCAAGAGCAACAGTCGGAAAACAAGTCCATGGTGAGGGAGTTGAAATAGTATCATTTAGCCACATAGGTTGGAAGAGAGAGCATAATAGTGTTGGTTAGCCACCAAGGCTATAGTGATGTTTGCAAGAGTATCATTTGGCAATAGATGTCAAAACAGAGAGCTGTAAGAGCATAGTTAGCCAATATTGTAGTATGGAGTTTTAGGAGCATCACTTGGCCACCAAAGCTGTAATGAGGAGTTGTAGGTGTATATTTGGCCATGAAGGCTGTAGTGGAGAGATGTAGGAGCGTCAGTTAGCCACTAAGGCCGTAGTGAGGAATTATAGAAATATCAATTGGTCACCAAGGATGTAGCGAAGAGTTACAGGAGAATCAGTAGGCCATAGAGGCTGAAGTTGGATGTTACATGAGTTGTGAGTCATGTAAGTCATAGTTAATCACATAGGCCATAAAAGTAAGTTGCAATAGTGTCAATTGACAAGAAGACCGTAGTAAAGGATTATAATGATAGCAGTTTGCCACGTTAGGCGTAGTAGAGAGCAACAATAGTTTCACTGGACCATAGAGGCTGGAGTTAAAAGCTACATAAGTTGTGAGTCATGTAAGTCATAGTTGATCACATAAGCCATAGTGCTAAACTACAATAGCATTTGTAGGTCATAATTGCCCCATTAAAAAAAGAAGAAGCTTGGATGTTAGATTTCTAAATACATAAGAATCGAGTGGTATATAAGTAAATCTTCTTAAAAAAAGAAGTAAAAAAAATAAAATAAAATGATATGAATATTCTCTCTGAGGTCATTCAAACACTTCAAATTTCAGGCTGCCCTCACAAAAGAAATACCCAAGAGGTCTATTATAGGCTTGACAAGTACATTTTAAAAAATATCTAAATTATTAATTAAGATATATTCATAATAAATAAAGGTATTTGTCAACATCCAATTATCAGAAATTCTACAAGAAATGACTTAAATAAATGCCTCTAAGTTGACCCACCTTGGATCCTAGGCTCCTAGCCCACAACTCTGATGGTGACAATAAATTGAATTATTACTCTGATAAATAATAATAAAATTATATAAAATTTTATCTATTTTACTCTTAACTTTTTAAAATAAAAATAAAAATAAAAATAAAAATATGATGGCAAATTTTTTTTTAATTTTTTTTAATTTTTTTAATTTTTTTTTAATTTATTGTTTTAAATAAATATTGAAGTACTAAAATATTCTAATAAACAGAATGACCAAGTCAGTCAGCAATTTTGTCAACATGTAAAATTGTCCACTGATGTGGTGATTTTTCTTTGAATCATCAACTAAGATTGTAATTTTATTAAAAAAATTATTGAGAAAAATTATATATTATTAATATTATATTACAAAATCATAAGACAAGATTCATTCAGCTTAGTTGGTAGAGCATAATAATCCTAATTTTATGGTCATAGTTTTGAGCATCATGATGATTTTATTTTTGGAGGCATAGTGTTTGTTTAATTTTTTTTAATTATTTAATTTAACAAATAAATTAAAACTATATAAAATTTTACTAATTATTATCATCTCATGTAATTAAAACTATATAAAAATTACAAATTTTACTAATTATTAAAATGATATAGTTTTTTATATTTAAAATTTTAATTATTTAATTTAACGAATTTCGAGTGTGGTCACGTCAATGCTGAAGAACGGCTGTGCTTTGGAGGGTTCGGCGTAGCCACGTTTAATCGCTACATGATCACGCCGCCAACCCGAGGAGGCGGTGTAATTACATCACAGGGAAGGCGTGGTCAAAATAATCTAAATTTTTAATATCAAATATTTTATCCCCCATTTTGATTAAACCTAAAGTTTTAATTAAGAGTTAAAATTTTAATTACCTTTATGCCCTTTTAAGCTTATTTATTTCATAACTCACTAAATTGAGCTCAAATGAATTTGAAATTTTTATGTCACCTCACTAACATGTCAATTAAGACATTAGAGGAGAAAATGTGATTTTTCTGAATTTAATTTATTTATATAATTATTTTTGGTAGAAAATAAGGGTTTTCAAAGAAAATTCAACAACATGACCAAGAAAAGGTTTCTGTCCTTAAGAAAATTATGAAATGTTCCTAATAACTAGAGGACCACTTGGACTAATTTTTGTGATTTTTTGAATTATATTTTATTTATTATAATTATTTTGAGTTTTAGAGTATTAATTAATTTTAAAATAAACTAAAAGTTAAAAAATAGATTTTATATTTTTCTTACATTTCCCTGACCTCAAAGAGTCTACAGAAACAAATTTTATAATTTTCTGATTTTTCTTTGATTTATTAGAATTATTTTAGTGAAGAAGGTTGAAAATTCATTTTTTAATATTAAAAAATTACATTATGCCTTTAAAATTCAATATCTTATCCTAGGGACTTAGGAAAAATATTTAGTTTGTTCCTAAGTGATTAGGAGTCAAAATGTGACATTTTTATGATTTTTAATATTTTTATGATTTTTATTATTTTTTAATTATTAAAATATTAAAATATTATGAAAAATTAACTTTTTTAGAAAATTTCAATTTTAATTTTCCTAAACTCCCTTAATATCAGAGAAGCTCCAAAACCATTTTTGTGAATTTTTTAAAAGTATTTTTGAAGTTATGAATTTTTAAAGTTTATTTTTGGTTATGTGACTTAATTAATCCATTTAGTAGGGTTAAACATTTCCAATTTATTCCAAATTTTTATGTGAGGTCTCTCTGATCCTAAAGATTAGTGGAGAATTTTTTTCAAGCTCTTTTGATGCGTGGTTAACCCTAATTAATAAAAATTCAATATTAGGGGTTTAGGCCAATTAAGGTTAATATGAATGAATTAACTCAAAATATATTTTTCATAGGGTCCTCTGGTCCTAAGGAACATCACCAAATTTTCCTAGAATTTATTTCACACCATGCTAATTATTGAATTTAAAATACCTAAAACAGTAACATAAAATTGAAAATTCAATAACTTTTCACAGAGAGAGATGGCCTCTGACCTTGAAAAATTCAGGGAATATTCCCAAGATCAGAGACTTCAAAAGCCCTATTGTCTCATGCCATGGTGAATTGTCTATGCAAATGAAGAATCAAAATATTGAAATCAGTAAATAAATTATTAAAAATAAAATACTCATCCAATTAATTTGATTTCTTTTCCACATTATTCTCCTATGTTCACTGAGCAAGAGGATATTTTTATTTTATTTTTGTGATTTTTATATGCAAAGATATGGATTTTTGAAGTTCTGGGCATTTAATTAATTCAAAAATACCCTATTTATCTACTTATCCACGCGGCGCCAGCGCAACATCGGCAGCTCCGAAAGCCCACGCGACGCATTCCCATTCGACGCCGCCATCCGACTCAGCTCTCCGGGGGCCCGCGGTTCATGTAACATTCTATGGTCCGGCGCAATCTGAATCGTCCGCTCGATACACGCGCGATCCAACGGCTCCCGGTCATCGTCTACGACTGGTGTGCACCCGTGACCGTCCACACTAAAACCTTAAGATCTCACTCTATTCTCAATGGATTTTTGTGTTCCTATGCTCTATGGATTCGTCTTGAAGAGACGAACACATCCATATGGTTTATAGGTTATGAATTTAACTTAAACAAAATGGAGAATCACAGGATGCTCGGGAGAAAGAGTGAGTTCATACCTTTGCTCAGAGAAGTGAAGCTTCGATCTGAGAGTTTTGTCACCTTCGATTGGGTCCAGGCAAGCTCCAGATGAAGTCTCTGGCTCCGGGAAGTGTCTAGGTGTGAAAGTGACCAAGCTCGATCACAAAGCTTGGAGGCTGGAAGCAATGGCTGGCCTGGTGAGGGGCCTTTTGCTGGGGAACTTCTCCTCTTGGTCTGGTGAAGGTGTAGGACCAATCAATTTGGAGATTGTTCACTGTGGTGAAGTGTCCTATTTTGGGTGGATTTTCAACTCAGAAATTGAGCTCGTTAATGGGGATTAGGGCAAAGGAACACCGGGAATCAACTCGCTGCTGGGTTAGGAGAAGGTCCTGGAGCAATTTTGGCGAGTTTCCTTAAGGTCCGGTTCGGCTCCTTGTTTGGCCGAGAGGTGGTGGTGTTTAAATAGGCATGGTCGGAGGGCTTCCTAGGGGCGATTGGAGGCGGGATCAGCTGCTCGGGGAGGAGAAGAAGAGCTCCGGTGTCCACTAGGGTTGAGACAGCCTCGACGAGGAGAATTGAATTTTTGGCTCGCATGGAGCTCTCGGCCATGGTGTTTTCCGGCGGCTGTGTTGGCTGGCCGGCCAGGCATGGGTCACCATCTGACTCAGTGGGGTCAGGGGTTGAATTTGGTGAAGTCAATTGGAGTTTGACATGTGTAAAAAGCTTGATTAAAATGGAATGAGGAGAGTGTATTTTGGGCTTGGTTTGGTCAATCCATGGAAATAGGCTTGTTGCACCTCCCCAAGACCTGATTTTGAGGTGAGGGAATCATTTAGGTCAGCTTGGAAGTGGTGGTGAAGTCTCCATCCATGGTGAGGTGGCTAATCATGGTTTAGAGTGTGACATGAGTATGGTTAAAAATGTTTAATGAAAGATTAGGAAAGGGTCCCCTCTTCTTGCCATTAATGGCTTGATGAGGTGGAAAGTGGCTTCCATGGCTCCCATGCGGCTTGTACATGGCTCAATGGCTCACATTTGGCTTGGAAAAAGCTTGGTCAATTTCATAAAAGGGGATTTTATGAATTTTGGCATTTTTGGTGGAAATTTGGATGAAGCTTTATTTGGAATTATTTGATCATTGGTTTAGGACTTAGGGATGATTTTAATTGAATGGATGATGTAGAGAAATGTCATGTGGGCTTTGGATGAATTTTGGGCCTTTGGATGTGGTGGAAGTGGGCTTTTAGAATGCTTGAAAATAAATTGGGCCTTTAGGCTTGAAAATAAATTTTGTGAGGGATCATGCCAAATAAATGTTTCAATTGGTTTAGGTATGTGTCATGAGTGGTTTGGAACAAGTGTGAAGTGATTTTGAATTGAATTGGGTTTAATGTGGGGTCTTTATTTAAAGGGGCCAAAGTGGGCCAAATTGGGCTAACTTGGGTTAAGGTTGGGCTAAAGTTAGATTTGATGTAAAATTAATGTTGAGAAATATTTGTGGGAGTGTTACAAAGAGTTTTCAACTTTGGTTGGGCTTTGATTTTGGGATTTGGGCCCATTTGGGTTAGGTTTGGGCTTAGGTCAATTTAAGAGGTTTTGGTTTTGGGTTAGGTTTGGGTGGAGTTTAGGTTCAAATTTTGGGCAAATCAAGTTAGTGTTTTGTTTGTGGGGATATTAGGAAGGTTTAGAAAAAGATTTGGGGTTAATTGGAGTTGAATTGGATGGGTTTGAGCTAGGTTTAGGTCATGGGCCAAAATTGGGCCTTAGGCTTCAAATTGAAATTGGACTCAAATGTCAATCAAATTGGACTTAAATTTGGTCTAAATTGATATTGGGGATGTTGAATTTAAGTTTAGAGTTGAATTGGACTAAAATTGAGGTCAATTGGGGTGATTTGGTTTGACATTGGGTTCACTTGGGTTTAAAATGGGTCAAATTGGGGGTTTTGATAAAAGTGAGGTAAATTGGCAAAATTGGCCCATGGTGTAGTTAAACAAAATGAAATTGGAAATATTTGTGATTTTCTGGAAGTTTCTGGGAATTTTTGGAATTTTTGAATTTTTTTGGGCTAAGAAGGGCATTTTGGGTATTTGGAGGGTATTGGGGGGTACTTTTGGAATTTTTGGTATTTTTGGCCAAAGATGGTCAATTTGAGTGGGGGGAAATGTTTAGGATTGATTTTGAGGAATTTTGGGTAATTTAGGTGATTTTGCAAATTTTGGGTAGTTCCAAGGGCATTTGGTAGGTTTAGTGGGTTTAGGGCCCCGAGGTTAAAAATTGAAATTTTGGGAAAATGAAGATTGATCAAATTTGAGTAGAATGGAATCACTTTGGTTGAGCCATGAAGCCATATTAAGCTCATATGAGCCATGAGAGGTCTCATTTGAGGCATTCACTATGTTGTTCCTAACCCTCTAGTCGTGGGCTGAGGTTAAGGACCATCCATATGAATCACTCGTACGAGTCGTGAAGTCAAGTTGGGTGAGAGTATGGTTTTAGGACTTGGAATGTGTGTGATAGTGTAGTGTATGTGCAAGTCAACCCTCACCAGACCAGGCCACCCAAGGTAGTCTTAAGGCCAAAAAGATCCTATAGGGAACTCTTCCTTTAAACCTCCACATTTGATTTCAACCCTCTAAATGATTAGGGGTCTACAATCAAGCTTGTGGGGTTTTGCGAGGAGTTAAGAGGTGTTTGAATTTCTAAGTGGTGGATTCCATTTCTAATCCTCTAAGATTAGTCAAAGGAAAAGCCTAAGGCTAGATCCTAAGTACTAAAGAGAAAAGCAAAAGACCTCACAAAAATGAGGTCAACATTTGCCTAGCTGCCTTTGAGACTATTAAGGCTAAATTAGTCACTGGACCTATGATGATTGCATATGATTGGGACTTTCCTTTTGAGCTATTTTTTTATGACAGTGGCTTTGCTGTAGGTGTTATTTTAAGTCAGAGGCGAGACAAGATCTTTCATGCCATTTACTATGCCAGTAGGACTCTCAATGAAGCCCAGCTGAACTACACTACCACTAAGAAGGAACTCTTGGCCATAGTGTTTGCACTTTCATAGCCTACATGATAGAGACCCATATCATTATTCACACCGACCATGCTGCTATTAGATATCTTGTAGTTAAAAAAAAGATACCAAACCCCGCCTGATCCGATGGGTCATTTTGATGCAAGAATTTAATTTGTAGATTATTAATAGAAAGGGTACGGAGAATTAAATAGTTGACCATTTGTCCAAGCTCGAGAAGGAGAAATTTGATGATTGTATGTTGATTTTAAAATTTAACGATAAATAAGAGGCTCTGGATCTTCATATTTTGGGCAGTGATGTTGGGCCCACCCGAAAATCAGGGGCAACTGATTCGCCATGAACAAATTGCCAACATCCAACACGAATCTCAAGGCATGATACAGATCTACATACATCTTTTTGAATAATAAACATTCAAAATATGCACGAAGTAATTACATAAGCCAATTTTAAAAGTTCTTTTTTTTTATATTCCTTATAAAATTTTTATATCACTTTTTTTAAAGTGAGCAAAATGATTATATATTATATTTTTTAGAATATTGAGAAAATAATATATTCAGGGAGGATTAAATAATTAAATTATATAAACCACACAAAAGAATATTATTAAACATTGTCCAACCTTACCATAAGATGATTCACTCTAATCTCAATTAGAGTAAAGTTTATCTCATTAATTCTTTTTTATCTTGATTTGCATATCAATCAAATATATGTTTAATTTATCTATCTCCAGAAAAATTCTTAGTCCAACACAGTCCTGCTCATAAATCCCATAATTTACTTGGGTTTGTTGAGTTTATTGTAATACAATTTACTCAGTAGATCAACAACTGTGCCAGAATTAAGAAGCACTCAATTCTTTTAGATTTACATATCTAATACCTAAACATTTATTTTAGTACTTTATCTATAGATGAGAAAATTGATTTGACTATTAAAATGTGATAATGAGTGCTACTTTTTATATGATGTTTATAATTATGAAAGTTTAGGTGTGAGATAAGTAAATATGAAAGTTTTGAGGGCTATGTATGTAAAAACTTTATATTTTGATTTTGAATAAAAATATTTAATTATTTAACCAATTAGATAGCTTTCAGCATGCTTTGCGTTTCGGACCGTCATTACAGTTCCGTTATGAGAACTCGTTTCTTACTACTTTCTAGAAAGTTTTATGGCGGGAAATTATTTTTTTAACCCGAATTATTAATGTATTGCGGTTGCAAGAAAGTTATCGTCTGAATTTTTGAATATATATTTATTTTTTCATTAAGCCTGAAGGAAATTTTATTCAAACAAGACAGCGATCAACTACCACCCGAACAACTCGCGCAAAAAATAAAAAAAATAAAAAATAAAGAAAAAAGGACCACTAGTAACACAAACATATAGAACAATAGAAAATAATTATCAAAATGAATGTAAAGAATATCTAAACAATCTCCTTTCGTCAGATGAACTAAGTCAAGAGGAGGCCTAATAGAGAATTTGAAATTTTGAGTCTCCAATCCACGTTTAGCAGCCAGTTAGTGCACTGATTCCCTTCACGATGAATAAAAACCCAATGAACCTGTAGACTCATAAGGAAAGCAAAGATTTTTTTCATAGAAATAATTAGAAACCAAGGATACATTTTCTTTTTAGTACAATAATTCAAAACTTCCATAGAATCCATCTCAATTTCAATGGAAGGCCAACCACATTTAATCGCTAAAGAAAGAGCCACAGTGATAGCTCCAGCTTCAACACAAAGAGGATTATCAGCAACAATAGATGCAGAAAATCAAACAACATTTTCATAGAAAGTTACGACATATCTCACAAATACCTGCATATAAATTGTTCCAACTAGCATCAATATTAATTTTTAAATTGCCTCTCAAAAGTTTCTTCCATAAAATCAAATTAGTAACATGTTTACAACAAACAGAAATCATTATATAAAATTTATCAAACATTTTAATCACATCCAAACCCAAATATTTCTTCATCTCACCAAATTTATATATTTAGTACGTATAATTTCAAATAAAAGTAAAGCATGAAAACTGAGAAATTAAACTATCTTTATTTTTGGAATATATATTTACATATATATAATGAGCAATAAGTTGAAAGCGGTGTGTGATCATTCATTATCATTCATTAATAAAATGATCTTCTATTTATAGAAAAAGAAGTACAATACGTGAAGTTACATTTTATGTACTGTTTTAGTGGGAATTGTAGGATATTATGTGTATTTTACATATGTGGACGCAGAGCCTAATTGCTCTATGGCTCGGTTGGGTGGACCGAAGAGCCCTTAGTGAGCACTGCCGATTGGCTAAGATAGAGAAGACTCGGCCGACTAGGCTTTCTACTGCTAATCGGTTGAGTCTTTTATTCTCTAAGGGTCGGTGGGATTGACTCGGTCGGTTATTTGTGCGGATTGGTCGGTTGAGCATGGCCGCAAACCCTCGATCCTTAACAAGGAGCTTTTGTCGCAGAGTAGAGCTAGGCTATCGGGCAGATTATGAATCACCGTAATTTTATCGGCAGCGGCCATTGATTTTTATTTTTTTTTTAAGTTGCATTTAAAAAATTATCTATTTAGGTCCCCTAAAGCTATAAAAACTTACGCAAGCCTTCAAATGATAACATTGAAATAAGGCAAGCGGGCTTGACAGCGAGGTTCTATTTTCATCTGATAGCCACATTGCAGTATTAAATTTTAGGGATAATTACATGCGTAAAAATTGATAATTATAAATTAACCCCTCAGTTGATTATTTTGAATTAAGCAAAGCACCTCAAATTTCACTATTAATTTGTAGAAGCAATTACATACATGCCACCCAAGTCCTATGTATTTACTTATCTAGCACCTAAAACTTATTTCTTACATTTATATCAGCCAAATCTTGCATGTAAACATATAAGAATTGAGTGATATCATATGTTGAATTGTGTGATGTTGAAAATAGTTGCGACGGGAATGTACATATGTATCGTACGTTGAATTTAAATTTGTTCTGTGAGACATGCCCAAGAATCAAAACGGTGGAGACTTTTAGGGACAAAAATAAAGAAAGAACGAAAAGAAATATAATAACACGTATGAACTTGATCTGTAGAGGAGCTCTTTGACCCATTTTATATATCAAAAATAGTGGTTACATTGAGAAGGGGAGTGCTCTACCTACATGAGAAAAATCAAGAGAGAAGGATATTTATTTAACACGCTATGAGCTCTCTATTTATATGAGAGATGAACCAGATCTAAAATTACTAGCTTGCCCCTATTTTAATGAGAAAATTACATGTTATTATTATTATTTATTAATGTCCCATTGTAATATGAGAGTTACATGTCTTTATAGTATCTTTTATAGCCATAACCAATTGTTGGCATATTTTGATCATTTATCTTTTTATCTACGCTGCTAGATTGTCTTAAGGTTAATGCAGACCATTTATATGTATACATCACATAATTCTTATATATTTATATGTTTAAGACCTAAATTTTAATATTTAATTAGTTAAATCAACATTGACGCCGATATTTTAATTTTTATCAAGTGAAGCTGTTGCATTTGTAGCTTTATTTTCCTGTTGACCTTTCTTGTATGATTCCTCACTAGTCTAGCGAAGGAATTTGAATTTCTAATGCGAGTGATGTAGTTTACAGAGTACTATGCTTACAATGTATTAAAAATATTTTCGAGTAATTTGGTTCACTGTAAAGGGGACTGGCAGGCGGGGGCTTGGCAAGCAGGCGACAGCGGTGTGCTTCTGTCGGATGATGAGCGAAGATTGGAGGAGAGCTCGTGGGCGGAGTTTGGCAGCGCACTGGATGATTTTATTATTTCAATGAACTTTGTTATTGTTTATGATGTTTTCTTTGAAATCTTCTTTTAAATTTTTTTTTTATCTATTTAGTTTAAATACTTTATTATTATTATTTTTTAATTTCACTTAAAATTATAATTTCTTGATGTTTTATTATTTACTGTCCTTGTAAATTATGAGATGTAATGGCAGTCTTATTTTGATTTGTGTTTAAATTTTTATAAACTTATATATTTATTTTATTTATTTTATTTAATTATGGAAGTTAGATTTTTTTTTTAATTTTTGTTCCACATTATTCTTCACATCGTCCAGAGTTTACCATATTTTTTCTTTTATTTTTAAGAGCTTATTTCTATTTTTTATGAATTTTTAAAGTTCTAATTTATTTATTTAGATTTAATTGAACTACTTATTAAGGGATTATCCGACTCGAATACCACCTCAATGCCACGGAAAAAATTTGCAACCATGTTACATGGAGGGCACATAGAGGGTACATCGAGGGTTTCATGTGTTATCTCATGTAACCTCCATGTACCATCTCTGTTGTTTTGGATGGTACATGGAAGGTATAAGCATACGTGGGCGTCTGTTACTAGAGGGCGTACGCAGCGCTGCGTACGCCCTCCGTATGCAAATTTTTTCTCAATGTCACCGCCCTCTCCCTTTCCACACTTCTCCTTAGTGGGTCACTTAAACTGATGGCTCCGTCTTGCACGTAATGGTTCTCCGATCTTCCTATAATTGATCTTCACCCTTTAAAAAAAATGGAGAAAATTGGACAGCATTCGTCCCAAATAGGAAGACAGATCAAAGCTTTTCTAGCAATCACGAAAGATCCATGCCATAACACCTAGTTTTCTATTAAGGACGATTAGGTTGTCATGCTCAGATCCTACGGGCTAAAATTTCAATTCAGCTCGTTCCAAGAATTCGATTACGAAGGGGCTCGGGTTGGTCTACTAGTAGGTTAGAGTGCTCGGGTTGATGGAAATTTGATTTAGGGGAGTCAAGATTGTTCTGGATTCGGGTTGGGAAAATTAATGGAGGTTTGATGGTGGAGTGGCTCGGGATTGAATGGAGAGACGAGCTAATGGATTAGGGAAGGATTCAGAGGGAGTTTGAATGGGGTTTGGCTAGCATGCATCGACTTGAAACAACCACCTCAAGAGCAACCCGAGAGGTATTTATAGGCTTTGGGGAAGGCTTGGGAGCTTGGTTTGAGGTGGAGGAAGCTTCCAGGATGAATAGTTGGTGTCATGATGACAAGTCATGGTCAAATCTTAAGATGAATGAGAACTTGGCATATGGAAGGTCAAAGTTGGCTTGTAGATAATGAGGTGCTCCATGTGGCCTTCAATTTTTGGATACAAATGATTTTGAATCACTCTCAACTGGGCTCGTGGAATCAGACTCGAGCCTAGGAATTAATCATCCTTGTGCCATTGGAGGGAATGGAGGGCATCGAAGGCTCGAGGTGATGTTAATTATAATACTCATTGGAGGAATGAATCAAATTTGGCGTGCAAATTGGCTTGTGCGCATTTAAGAGGTCAATTTTTAGTTGTTTTAAATTACAAAACTTCACTGTGCTTTTTTTAGTCTAATTCTTTAAATTGTTAGTTGTTTTACTTATTTAGGACTAGGTTAAGTCAAAAACACGTGTAATTTGCTTTAAAAAGTCTTGCTCATGAGCTTGTTTTTATTATTTGGTAGTCTAATAGGTGTTTTTTTTTTTTTTTTTTTTTTTTGTTATTTTTTATGACTAACAAAAGACCTTCAACTTCTTATTTATATGAGCATTTGCGTAAGGACCACCAAATTTGTATGTATTTACGTATTTAGACTTTTATTTTTTATATTTATGCCACCAAAATCTTTCATATTTATTGAATCGTGATTTGTCCTACGAACCACACCCAAGGAAAAGAGCGTAGGACAAGAGATAGAAGAGAAATTAGAGAGCACAATAATGAACAGTAATATGAGGGCATTGTGTAATCTTTTATTCATTGAATGATCCCATATTTATAAACAAAGCGCGTGCAAGATGTGAAGTTACATTTTATGCAGTTTAGTTTAGGAATTTGACACTTGTGATCCCAGGGTATTGTTGCTCTCTAGTTCAGATGAGTAGGCTTGGTAGGACTTTGGCGAGCTTTGTTGGAGAGCTGGATCTAGTAGATGTTGTAGGTTGGCTGGTCTTCTACTAGCCAGAGGATTGATATGATCGATTCAGTCTTGTTGATTGGTTGGCACAGTTCGGTCGTCGACTCTTGATCCTCGTCATAGGACTCTTGTCGGCATAGGGGAGTAGACTGTTGGGCAAAAGGTGAATCACCACAATCCGCCAGGTAGCCTACCCTTAGATGATGAGGTCCAAGGGGATGGCTTTTGGTCGTCCCCAGTATTGTCGTAGGATCTGAAGGGATTGGCTCCTTCGAGATTAGGTTTAGATGATCATTTGTTTTGTGTCGGAGTGAGCCGCTCAGCTCATGTCTCCTGCATATCTTTATTGATGTAGATTTTGAGTTTGTTCACTTGGTCGGGCATCTAGGCCCCTTGGGTCTTTTGTCGGTGGGTACACCCTTTGATATTCCTCTTGTCTCCATGACTGTTAGATATCCTCAAATTCAATATGGCATGTTTTATATGTAAATTATCACATAAAAATATTATTCTTTTAACTTAAAAGATGAATACACCTTCTCATGTATAGATAAAGTGATATATACAAATCACTTCAGCTATATATATATATATATATATATATATATATATATATATATATATATATATATATATATATCCTCGTACCCATGTTAGTTGGTAGAACATCTGCTTCGCTGTGTAAGTTCCTCTTGGCTGCGGGGTTCAAATCATCTTCGGATGAGTGGTCCGTTATATGGAGGTGATATCTCGAATGGGGTGGCTCACGGGTTCCAAGCTCGCTCTACCTAATTTATTTGTGAAGCTGAAAGTGATTGGTTAGCGGTTCAAGTCCAATCTTTTGAAATATATATGTATATATATATATATATATATATATATATATATATATATATATATATATATATATATATATATATATATATATATATATATATATATATATATATATATATATATATATACATTGAAGTTTATGAGTTAGCTATGTAAATGCAATTGTTGCATATTAGTTCGAAGCGGAAACCCAATTTTCTTTTTTTAAGTTTTTCCTTTGTGTTTCGTTTATATATATGTAATCTTTTATAAATGAAAAGGATTCAAAAACTAAAGAAAAATTTACACACATACCACTTAATTCCTATGTATTTATATATCTAGTTACCACCCTAATGTTTATAGATATATATATATATATATATATATATATATATATATATATATATATATTAGGAACTATACAATGAAATAATTTATTCCTGCAGGCAGTTATAAGAAATAAATTATTTTCTTAGATTAATGAGATATTTCCTTTCATATTTTATATTTATTTCCTTGTATTAAGAATTATGTGTTTTCCTATTTTATGATATTTCCTATATCTCCTAATAATTAATATGAATTAATTATTAGACATATTAAGTGTTATATCTTTCATTTCACCTCATTTTTCTTTTATTATTTTTTCTACTCTGGGATTCATGTAAGGTTTATTTATACCCCTTTCATATCAATAAAATTGATTTTTGATATTCTTCATTATTCTGAATTTCAATAATATATACACCTAAGCCACCGTCATATTAGCGTTAGGTTATGGCTCTAAAGACCACAAATTACCTAAAAAATAATAACAATAATCAAATTTACTTTGCTTAAATATGTTTGATCTTAGAAGATCCCTCACAATACTTATTTACTGCACTTATGATTGCTCGAAAGGATAAATATTTAACTAATTACTTCGGCTATAAACCACTCAGTAAGATCACATCTAATCTTTCCTTTTTAGTCTCTCATATAATTCAACTTCGATCTAATTATTTTCTTAACCATGTTTTGCAAGACATAATTTATCAACCCTAATTTAAAATTCTAACTTAACAACATTTCATTACATAGTTCCAAAGCCAAAATGCGTAATAAGTCATAAAATAGAAACTATGAAATGCGTAATAAGTCATAAAATAGAAACTATGTGAACTACTAGCATAACAAATCATCTCTCCATACTATTCTTGTTTTCCATTTAGTAAATATTTTGGACCGCTCGTCATGAGCCTGATAAGCCCATCTATTCAGAAGATAAATTCATTGCTGAAATAATCTACTAAAGTGGCATGTTGCCCCCTCTTATCGGTGCCAACTTAGTGTGGATTGACATGTCGAATTCATCTAACTGACAGGCTGTTGATCATATTCATCATTCGAGCTCGCCTCAATAATAATCCTCGAACCCAACAGAGTACAAAAGGTGATGTGAATCATTGACGTAGTAAGTTGCAACCTCGTTTATGAGCCGCACATGAGGCACCGTGGGCAAAATTTAAACGCCTTGACTTGTATTTTAGCATTGAACTTAAACATATATGAAGGAGAAGGAGACTCATGAGCTAGGGAGATTTTTTTTTATCAGATCCCTCCCTCACTCTCTCAGATCTCATGTTGTAGTTCTCTCGGCGTCTCTCTTGCTTCCTCTCTCGTTCTTTCTTTTTTGTACATCAGGTCTCCATCTTTCTTACACAGATTTCTTTCAGGTTGTATGAAATCACAAATAATACGAAACCTAATATTCTAAAATGAGTCGACAATTCGTATGCGATAAAATACTATAACATTTAAGATTATATACCCTAAAAAATGTCTAATATATATTAAATTATTATGTTAGTGTTGTTTTTGCTCCTTTGAGCCATTAGGATCATAGAGCTTGACTTAAAAGGATAAAACTAATACATCCAAATTAACCACCTAATTCTTATCTATTTACATATCTAGCCCATAACCTTTAACTTTTACATTATGTAAACCACCCAAATCTTTCCTATCACATAAAAAAAGTATCATTATTTAATTTTTTAAAATTAAAATACACTTTTTCAAGTATAGACGAGGTAGCATATATACATAAAAATTGAAGTTTACGCGTTAAATTTATAAATACATTAGAATGCCTAACAAATCTCGAAACCGAATTTGCAATATTTCTATTGTAATCCATGTAAATCTTAAAAATAAGCTAAAATGAATCTCTGAAATTTTTTTAAATATGTAAATACTTCAAATTAAATTCAAACCATACATGAAAGCAAAGCGAAATTCCATAAATTACAAACGTACACTTGACTTAACATGAATCCAAATCAACACACGCGCGCACGTATGCACGGCACACTTAGCGAAATTTAAAGGAAAAAAAAAGCGACATGCTCGCAAATTCACTCGTCTTCATCATAAAGCACCATCATTTGTACATGGCCGGCTGCGACGGAGCAGCAGTCGGAGCACCACTAAAACCTACATGTACGAAAAATATATTTTTAGGAGCATCAAGTAATGGTATGTATGTAAAAATTAAAAATTTAAGTATCCAATGTGTAAATACATGGAATTGTGGGATATGTATGTTAATTTTCTAAGAAAAACCTCTTAAGTTCATATGAGAACAAAAAAAGGAAAGAAATGGTCATTTCTGCGCTGCAAGATGGAATTAAGGATTTGTTGTTGGAAAATATTTTGACGAAACAGTTTAAAAATAAGAAAATTTACACACATATCCCATATTTTAATATATTTACATATCGAACCTTTAGATTTTTTATGTAATTCCAAAAAGAAAATTGAAAAGATTGATTTAACCTTTGGAAGGGTCAAGACCTCTGTTCTTGAGCTCAGCATATTCTTGGCAGAGAGCACAAGGCTCGCAACACAAATGGACACAGCAATCGCTACACGGTTCAGATTCCAACCCATATTTGGACCTCATTTTCTTTCTATATGGGTAGGAAAAAAGGCACTGGCATTGAACAGACATCAGCAGCCCATAAATGCAGCAAGCTGTTGTGGAAGCTGAAATACAACCAAATAAATTATAATAAGTTTATAAATGCTGAAAAACAAAAAAGAGATTTACATGCATACCCAAATAGGGCTGTCAAAATGGCTCGTTATTTGCGAGCAGCTCGTGTTCAACTCGTTAAGAAACTCGTGTTCGGCTCGTTCGTTAAGTTTATGAGCCGAACATCAACAAAGATTTGTTCGTTCGTGTTCGACTCGTTTTGACTCGAAATATTACTCATCAATTATATAATTATATATATATATATATATATATACTTTTTTTTTCTTATTAGTATTTTTAATAAAACTTAATTGACTCCATCACTACAATGATTTATAATTAATTAAAAATATTAATTAAGAAAATAGAATAAAATTTATTAAATTAAATTCAAATGATGTTTTAATATAAACAATAATTTGTAAATTTTTCCTCAATCTTTAACATCTTATATGTAGGTGATTAGGGTTGTCAAAACAACTCTTTGTTCGTGAATGGCTCGTGTTCGGCTTGTGTTCGGCACGGTAAGCAAACGAGCCGAACACGAACACACTTTTTGTGCTCGAAATATAAACGAGCTCGCTCGTGTTCGGCTCGTTTACACCCCTATACCCAAACAATTCTTATGTATTTACATAATTAACTTTGTTTGATGTGTGGAATATAACTATAATTAATCAAAAATTGCATAGTATTTATTTTAAAATATATTTAATACAATTAAAATTCTTGAAGATGAAATATTAATTTTTTAAATTTTAATTTTGTTTTGGGTCTTAGTCTAATTGGTTTTGATGGAAGCGTAAAAAGCTATTATAACATATAAAATTAACTTTGACAAGGACTAATTTGCATATTATATTTAGCTATAAATTTTTGGAAGATTTACATACATATACCATTCAATTCAATTATTATGTTTTTACATATCTAACCCCTAAGGTTTAATTTTTACATATATGTATCTTATTTATATAGTTAATTTTTATAAGACAAATTTCATTTTATCTTATGTTAAGGGCAGGTATGTAACAGCGAGCGGTGCGAACACGAAATGCACGGAATCTGCCGTGATCCGTGTTTAGTGTAAAATATAAAATGTTGTTCTCAAGAACGCACTCCACACACGCAAACCAAATACTACGGCGGCGTTTTCAAAAACGCCGCCACAGTTATAAACTGTCCCTAAACGGGAATTAAGTGAAGCAATAGTGTACTTACAAATATGGCCGTCATCCACAACCTCCGCTATGCGTCCGAAGGTGACACAAGGATAGCACCACGTCAAGCAACCTATATAAAATAATTATTATTAGGGACAATTTCCCTTAAAATATAGAGCTATATAGAACTAATTTCTAAACTATTAATCAAAATCATAAAGATTATATCTTACAATATTAGATAATAATGAAAATTTTGATCTTGAAATTTGGGAAATATATATGATTAAGTAATAAAAGATGGAAGAAACTTACATGTTCCTAAGCTATCACCACAGCTGCAGAGGCCAACAGACCAGCTTGATTTACTCATCTTTACTTCTCCCAAGATATATTACTCTCTAGATCTTCTCTTGTGGCCAAGCTCTACATGGCTTGTCAATATATATAATGGGATAAATGCGAATTGTTCTTCAAATAAAATTAAAAAAATATAGCTTTGTTGGAAGTATTATAATATAAAAAATAATAGTGATTTGTAAGTAGCATATTAGTTGAAAATAAAATAAATAATTTTAGAGTTTTGGTTCAAATGCGCAGCAATATTCGGATGTGTTAGGCTTTAAGCAGAGAACCTTGTGGTTGCTGACGAAGTACACAATCACTAGGTCAAATTGAACGCATTTGAGTCGTATATATTGATTGGGATTGGGTTGTCTATCATACTAGATTAGAAACAAACTCCGACTAAAAGATTGAGAAGACTCTTTGAACAATCTTAAATTAACCTCTTAATAAATAGATAATTCAATTAGATTAAGCATCAACATGGTTAAGTTAATGTGAGGTGATCCTGATCAACATATCATTATGTACAATCACAACATCATAAAAATGTCTAGGTAAATATGACTTTAATATACGCTCAAATATGTTGCACATTATTTGGAAATAAAATACAATATGGTTGAGCACAATGACTATGACCACCACTTACAATTACAAATTTCTAAATAAGAAAATATGCCTTCCAATAAGACGATGTTGAATACATCTAAGTTACAATGGATGCTTGACTGATTCTTAGCCGCATTCGCTCAAGATTGGACAACACTCGCTTGCAGCTCAGAGGCACTCCCTAAATTGGGAGTGACTCGCCCAACTCGGTTGAACTTATCCCTCCCATATTACACTTAGAACAAAAAAAACAGTCCATTTAGATTCATTCAATTAAGTGATAATGGTCATCAAAAATTCGTGCCCCATTCCTTCTCAAATAAGATGAAAGAGTTTTACGTGAGGCTCCACATCAAATTTTCAAAAATCAAATAATATTGTTGATAAGACACTACCGAGAGATTTCATTCTTATTATACAAGGGTTTTAAATATGGGTTCGAAGTTTCCCATAGACAGAAGCTCATATAATTAATTATGCTTATGATCAAGATCGTATGATTATGTCGTCCCGAGTTATAGAGGATGGTAAGGAAATGATAATGAACCCAATCAAGATCGTATGATTATGTTATCCCGAGTTATCACGATCGTTAGTCTACTTAATAAAAAATAATTAATAGTTGACCTAACTTAACATAAGAATCGGTCTCAACAGATATATATTACGTTGTTCAGAAGAAAATTGCAGACCAGAGATGAGCTCGGAGACATTCATCTTATGATTTAGGGTCTGTTTGGGGCAGCTTATAAGTGTTGCGGCTTTTTAAAAAATGCCTCCTAATCGTTTGGTTTGTACGTTTTTTAAATGCCGCCTACTGAGATTGAGTTTTTAACACTAGACGCAGGCTGTGGGTCGAACCCCGCGGTCGATCTGTGGGCTACATTTCAAGATAAATTGTTTATCCTGAAATGAACAGACTGCCTCAAACAAACCCTAGTCGCTAATTACTTTCAGCAAGTATTTCAGCATTTAAAAATTCAATGTAAACGAAACATCGTTCTTTTAAATCTGAAACCACGCTTTGGTGCGTCAAACATTCGAAGAAATTTTCGAAAAGGCAGTCTTAATTGATGGGTTTCGTGTAAAGATCACAGCAAAAAATATATATTAATTTAAAAAAAAATATTGGACAAATGTGAAACCACGCTTTGATGTATATTCTTTTTATTTTATATTTATGGGCCGAACATTAATATTATCGTGCTTATTTTAATAAACATTATAAAAGTGGTATTTTGAGAGTGAACGAAGGCATTTCAGATGATTACTAAGTACCAAATATATTTGACTAGGGTTTGTTTTGAGGCAGCTGCGTGTCACGCTCCTAAAAGAGCTCTTCAGGAGGTGGGGCAGCCCAGGATCTTTATATACTGCTTTTCGGCCCTACACCTACATTGATGTGGGACTAAATGTCCCTGACATGCGGCTCATTAAAACATAATTTATGACATTGTTAAAAAATAATTTAATATCTAAAACGTTACAGTGATTATTACAATTTTTAGTTAATCCTTGGTCTTATGTTAAATGTGTTATATAGACCAGGTTCGAGTCAATGAGTTGACGATAGGTTAGGTTCAGGTAAGATTTTTTAAACAGCTTCTGATCAGGGTAACTTTGAGCCAAACCTGAACCCACCATCGAACCCGATGTGACAATCCCCTGCCACTTACTAGCTCTCAACTCTTCCACAATTATATCATTGCCATCATATTTATTTCAATTTTTTTCCTTTTTAATTAACCAACACCCTCCTATGTTGCAAAATTTTGAACTAAAAAAATATTACGTTTATGGACAAAACATTCAAATATTAAGCTAAATAAACTCCATAATTATCTCATATATAGGGTTGTCAAAAAAGCGCGTTGTTCGCAAACGGTTCGTGTTTAGTTCATCAGAAGTTCGTGTTCGATTCGTTCGATAAGCAAACGAGACGAACACGAACAATTTTTTTTCGTTCGGTTTGTTAAACGAACCAAACACGAACAATGATGTGTTCGTTCGTGTTCGGTTTGTTATTGTTCGAAATATAAAATAATTTAAAATAATTATCTATAAAAATTTATGATATTTTAAAAATAATTATATATTATAAAAATTTATCATATTTTAAATAATTAAACTTCTATAAATTATAATATATGATAAATTATTAATAACAATAATAATATTATAGTAATTATATTATTATAATTAATATACTATACTATATATTAAAACAAAACCCTAAACAAAACCCTAAATTTCTTATTCGGTTTACTTCATTTTGAAGAAGTATGGATTACCTGATGTGTACGGAATACTTGATCAATTTGCTTTATTTTGAGGGAAGTATGCTTATCAAAGCTTGAAGTACATCAAAAAGCTCGTTGTTCGCGAACGAGTTCGTTTTGGTTCATCGGAAGTTCTTGTTCGATTCGTTCGATAAGCAAACAAGACGAACACGAACAATTTTTTTTCGTTCGGTTTGTTAAACGAACCAAACACGAACAGTGATTTGTTCGAACATTTCAAACACGAACACTAGCTCTGTTCGTTCGTGTTCGATTTATTTACACCCCTACTCATATATATATATATATATACCACCGCGTACATATCTTATTATTGCTGCCTGTGACAATTAATTTTAAGAAAACGGTGGCTTGATATGAAAATTTTTAGCCGCTTAATTTATGCACGCATCAACATCATTATTGCAATTTAGAAGAAATAGGCATAAGTTGATGTACTTCAGCGTGGCTCAGCTCATGGTCTGAAAGCATGTTCAGTACATAGACTCGTTGGCACATCCAATATAATAAGGACAATTTTGGCGGCCATTTTGTCCATAAGTTTCCATATTAAAGTAATCATGAAATAATATAAATGAGTCTTATTCTTCATTTATTTTGATAACATGCGTAGAGAAGGGGTTTGATATTATTTGGATAGGAAAGACGAGCCTGAAAGTTAATACGTATGATTCGAACCTGCGACCTCACAGTAAGAGATTACATCCTCAATCATTATGTCACGGATAAGTGCACAATAATTCAATAAGATACTTTATTATTCAGTTAACCATTAGAAAAATGAATATATGAGCAAGCAATGGCCTTTGTTCGTGCTTTTGTGTGCTCGAAAGAATGAAGAATTATGCTTGCCAATTAATTTAGTGATTAAATATTTTGAAAGTTGTAATCAATATTATAGAACTAGAACACATGCAAGTCATATACATAAGACTTTGAATCCATATCCTCTTGATTGAAAGGCTAAGCTAAGAAGAGCAAAATTAGCCAAGTTGGCTCAGATGACAAACTATTGTGATGAAATGCAAATCCTTCTTCACATGTAAATTTGGCTTAGATGCCAAACTATTTTGAATCCATTTTCATGTGTATATTTTACTTGTATTGAAAAACTAGTGTTATATATGTTGACCTCATTTTTGTGAGGTTTTTCTGTCCCTCTCCTTAGAGCCTAGGATTAAGCCCTTAGGATTTCATATTTGACTCTCCTAGAGGACTAGTATTGAGACCCACCCTAAGTAGAAATTCAAATCTTTTTTCAACTCCTTGCATTCTCATTCAGGCGGTTCCAAATCCTAAACATTCTAATTCTCCCTCTCCACTCATGCATGAAGCCCTAGACACTTCTTTCTTCGGCCCCTGATGCCCCATTCGATCGCAACCTTGATCCTCATCTCCCATGTGACATCTTCGGCTCCCAAGGCTTCTCCTTCATGTGAGATAGAGTTGACTTTCATTTCCCTTTACCCAGCACCCTCTGCCAAAAAACCACCTTCTCGAAGCCCGACGCTTGCTTCATTCTTTTTAATTAAAGAGCACTTATGGCTCTAATTTTATTGCTAAAAATAAAAATTCTAAAACCGGGAAAAAGGTCCCTAAACACACACACCCTACAAAACCCAAAAAAGAAAATAAAACAGGGTCCTTTTTCCAAAAAAAAAATACAACTCAACACGACACGACACGACTCACCAACAAGACTACATAAAAAACTAACAATCCAAAGAAACTAAAGTATATAAGTAATCATGTAAACAGTTCGATACAATAGGCTTCCTTAGGTGTGATCCAAGCTTAGCAATCCAATCAGTCACCTGGTTTCCATCCCTTTTAGTATGATTCCAAACAATATTAAGCCCAGAAGCAATTGATTTAATTCTTTTAACCTGCAATAAAATACTCTAGTGGCAACTAAGATTAGATTTACAAATATTTCAAAGATATAAGGATTCCATTTCCATAATGATATTAAGTCATCCCATTTTTTTGCAATAAGGAGCGCAAAAATGATAACTTTGGCCTCAGCTACTAAAGGAGATAAAACCAAAAGAGGAGAAGCAAACCAATATAGCACAATACCATTCCAATCTCTGCAAATTCCGCCAATCCCAGCAACTGAAGACTTCGAAGAACCATCATAATTGATTTTAACAAAAGGAGCAGACGATTTAAACCAAACTACTTTACTGAAGCTTCTATTCAAATTCTGTATCTTAATATTAAGATTATTAGCAATAGAAAGGATGCAATTATTGTTATTAAACTTAATATCAATAACAGTTAAACATTTACAAATATAAGAAAAAATTTGGCAAATGACTTCTTAGTGTTAACAACAATACCGTTAAATTTGACATTATTACGTGATATCCAAATAAACCAAACAACTATAGAAGGAATAGTATTTAAAAAAGGATGCCCCTAATGTTCCAATCCTTAAAGATATCCATAACCGAATTATAACCTGAAAAAGAATCAGGTCTACCACATAAGCAAAATATATTATTCCAAATATCAAAAGAAAACCTGAAATTACCAAATATATGCAGAATAGACTCTTCACTATTCTTACATAAAAAGCATTTAGAGACAAGTCTCAGACCTTTGAGCTTAAGAATATCATCCATTGAAATGTAATTGTGAAAAAAGTCTCCAGTTAAAGAAAGAAATAGAACGTTTAAGCCACTTATTCCAGATCCAGGAAAGATCAAGACCCGGGGGAAACAACTCCAAAGAGGCAAAAGTTTTAATACTCGTTCCCCCATCTTTCCTTTAATTTTAGGAATATCTTTTTTAGAAGTATTAATATGAACACTAGAAATAAATAAAGCATCCTGATAATGAACCATACTACTCAGCTGGGCTATATTCCAAGAGGACTGAACCCACAGTTCTTTAACTATAATATTGATATCATGAGGCCCACCATAGAAATTAGTAAGAGGACCATTAGTGGTCCAGTCATCATACCAAAATGAGACATCTTCCTGGCCAATATCCCGAGAAATTAAATTTTGAACATGAGTAGAAAATTTCAACATTTCTTTCCAAATATAAGAGTCAAATTTAGAAGGAGTAATAGCTAAAGGATGAGAATTGTCACAATATTTAGCATTAAGAAGAGAAGCCCTGATAGAATTATTTTGTCTGAAATGAAGCCATAGCTTCATAAAATTATACTTAATAGAATCATAAAGCTTACGAAAACCCAATCCACCACAGGTGGTGGGTTTACAAACCTTTTCCTAACTTTTCCAGTGTAAGCTCTTCTTGCCATAACCATCCCACAAAAAACTATTAAACATAGTCTCCAATTTCTTAATAACGATAGAAGGCATATTCATAACTCCGTAGAATATACAGGGGTAAAGAAGTAAGAATACTTTTAAGAAGAGTAATACGCCCACCAAAAGAAAGAAATTTATTTTCCCAAGAGTGAAGTTTCCCTCTAATCTTATCCAACAAATCAGCAAAAAGAACGGTTCTTTTAGCTTTCTTATCAAGAATAAAACCAAGATATTTAATAGGTAAATTAGCCTTATGACAGTGAGTAAAATCAGTTATCCAATGAATTTTAGCATTGGATACAAGTTTAGAGCAATAAAAAGAACATTTAGAAGTATTAAAACATAAACTAGATGCTTTTTGAAGATGCAAAATGAGTTGCCAGATTTTCTTTATGGACCTTTTATTCGAATTAGTAAAAAGAATGAGGTCATCAACAAAGCATAAATGAGGAATACTCAATCCACCTTTATGAATATAATTAAGAGCAGGATTATCATCATAAAGCTTATTCAAATATCTAGAAAAATAATCGAAGGTAATAATAAAGAGATAAGGAGAAAGAGGATCTCACTGCTTAATATCTTTGGTAGCCATAAAATGCCCATGAGAATTACCATTAATAACCAAAGAGTAATAATTGTTATTAAGAATTATGTAAATAAGATTACAGAAATTATCATTAAAGCCATGAGCCTTCAAAACTTCTATTAAAAACTCCCACCTAATGGAATCAAAGGCTTTTTTAATATCCATTTTGAAAATAACATTACCATCTCTTTTACTTTTATCCAGATCTAACAACAGCTCTTGAACAGTAAGGGCATTGTCTCCAATATATCTTCCCTTAAGGAAAGCAGTTTGATTAAGAGTAATGACCTTGCCTAAAATCCGTTGGTGATCTACTAACTTCTCGCTTTGGTAAGTATTGACCCCTGTAGCTTGTCTCCTGGAAGCATTTCGTTAGCTAAAATCCCTTCCTTCCCGATGTTTTCAACCCCCAATGCTTCTCAACTTGAAGCTTTTGTTGGGCTAAAATCCCTCTCCTTTCTCTTAATCGAGGAGTCATTATCATCTCTTTCCTAGTTTTCCCTCTCTTCTGTGGCTATAAAATCCACTTTGAGAGAAGATTTTGGGTTGTTGATGTTCTGTTGGATCCCCATTATTTAATATATTTTTTAGCTCTCTTTGATTCGGGTAAAACAACGAGAAAGGTGATCCCTCTCCCTTCCTCTTCTTCATTGCGTGTTGTTCTTGCTCTACTTCATCTTGAGCTATTCACATTTATCGTTATTTTGCAAATAAAATAGAAATGTGGGGCAAAGGTTAAGTCTCTTACATTTGCTTCACATGGGGACTCTCACATAAAAGTTAGAGTATCTCATTTTAAAACTTTTTCATCCATCATACACGATCTTCAGGTGGTGCTAAGGAGGTTCTTCAGAAATAGGATGGTATGTATCATTGCGAAATGAAGTAGAGACTTGATCTCCCAGATTTTAAGTTGTCACAGTCTGAATACAATGATCATAAGTGGTTGCTACTAGGAGTTATTGTCAAATCTTCAATTCACCGTGTTTGGGATATATAGTTGCATAGTATTCAAGATGAATCATTATCCTGTACTCGAGATAGTTCCTTACCCCATACTCAAGATACTTTGTTACTATGTATTCATATTACTCAATATTTAGGATACATCACACAACATAATCCATCGATGATCGATGGTGAGCAAGGAAAGACCGACAAGGATTAACGACAACTGATAGGTGGTGGTCGATGATAATCAGTGGCTACGAGAGCCAGAAGTTATCTTCGAGCCTCCAGTTCTTAAAAACAGTAAAATATGACTCATCTTCTCTCTCTCTCCAAGTGAAAAGATAGAGTTTATTATAGGCTATAAGGAGGGGTATTATAGTCCTTTGGTGAGTAATCTCCCCAACCACCTAATATGAAGAACCATATTTACTCTAATTGATCATAGAGGAATTTTTAATGGCTTGATAACCTCAAGGATCTCAGAATTAAGATAGCTTAGACTTTTTAGATTCTTGTTGTCGAGGCACTGAATTTGATCATAGGTATATCAAATTTGAAGTTCATTTGACCATTCAATTAACTACTCAGATCGAGCCGATTTTGGCTTTCATTGGGTTCATTTTACCGAGACGATCAGTTCAATTATAAACTTGTTGAAATCGAGTTCCCAGATGATCTTAAATTTGATTCTAGAATATTTATTATTCAAAAACGCTTCAAGATTCATATAAAAAAAAAAATTCCTAATGACGCATTAATACGTATGAATCTAATTGATACAAGCTGTGTTTGCTCGCACTAAAATTGAATAAAATAAACATAAACCAATTTTTTTCCAAAATGCCAAACAGCTAATCTCAATATCTCATTATCATACGCTAGAAATATATAAATTATATTTTATTAAATATGGATAAAAAGATCTCACCGAACTTAATGTCCTTTTTTCTTTTTTTTTTTTATATATAACTTAATATAAGAGAAAATAAAAATTGAATTACGCCGAATTGAACTATTGACTGGTTTGGAATGTGTCAGGAGTAAGGAGCAACACATGGAGTGGACCTTGTAATATTTAGATTAGATAAACCATATTTATGAAGAAAAATTAATTTGAATGCCCATCCATCAATAGAGTCAGCCGAATGTCACTTGCACGAAATTCCGGGAAAGTGGGAACTGTTCTTAAAGAGATTTTAAAATTATAAACTTATAGGCAAACTGCTCAGGTCGGCGGGACGAAAACAATGATGCTAAAGTTAGTTCAATACATGTGAAATCAAATCTGGATCAAGATATTAAATTATTTTTGGAAGTTTACTGTAAGCAAATTGGAGATCAAATAAATTTCAAATTTAAAATGCTTATGAGAAAATTGAGCGTCTCGATAAAATGAATCCGGTGAGTCCAAGATCACCCAATTTTGACACTATTAAGGCTCTCAATGCCTTTACAGTATCGTCTGATCAAGATGATTTCTCTAGGTCGTCCGATAGTGGTTCAGGACCTTTTCTTATTTGTCTGGAAGCCTCTTTTAGACTCTATAAATATAGCTCAATCCTCTTCATGAAAGGAGGTCTAGGTCTTAAACAAGATGAAATCCGGAACTTGGAGGAGAATGAGCTACGGTCCAGTGTTCCACATCGAAGGACCAATGAATATCACCCGCTCCTGCAACTGCCAACCAACGTCAACCACTACTCGTCAGCCTCCATCAACCACCGTCTGTCACACCCTGCTCATTTCGACAAAGCTCCTTGTGGAACCACAATGTGCTATGTGGAATCCAGCGTACGTTGTAGAGTAACAAAACACGATACAAAGCAATGCGATAATGCACCACAAAGACGATGTAAGGATGCACCCCAAAAATGTTGTAACAACTCATCCCGTATGGTGAAACTACGAGCCTTGAATAATATGCAACGATGACCCGAATGTGGTGCAACTCGCACCACAAATATGGTGCAATGATGTGTCTCATATACGATGCAATGATGCCTCCCAAAGATGATATAACAAGACACTCCGCAATAACTGCTTACAACCATCGCACTCTAAATAAGCTGATTTTCTTCGGACTTCTGAAGCCCTCTTCCTGCAACTCACCACTGTGGGTGTGTCCAACTACTGCCTAAGTGGTGCACAACTTATGCAAGTCCCAACTCCGGCCTCTATGGCTTACGAATGTAATCACGCTCATGCAATTCCCAACTCCCTCCTTTGTGGCATACAAACGTTATCACAACTTATGCAACTCCCTACCCTGACCTTCGTGGATTACGGATATTAGCACATTTCATGCAGCTCCTAACTCCAGATTACGCAACCTACGGGCATTATTACAGCTCCCCACTTTGGCACATGTGAACGACTATGACATATGCAGCTTACAGCTCATGCAGCTTCGACTTCGGCCTCTGTGACCTACGAACATTACTACAACTCCTCACAACAACAACCATCTATGACCAACCAACGCTTCTGAAGCAACCATCTATGGCTCACATGGCCAACTAATTTCATGAACTACAACCTTTTATAACAAGCTAGTGCTACAATCACCTTCTACAACATTCACAACAGACTAATGTCTACACAACAATCGACTACGACCTTCGCATGTGATTCCATCTTACCTAACTCATGAGAATAGTGGGCGTATGCAATCAAAATTACATAGTGGATTATTTCAACTAAGCTAGGCCCTATAATTTTTTCTCCTTTTCAAAAATTTTCACATAAAAAATTATGTTCTCTACCTCTCACTTTAATTAACTGAACTAAATAATCATTCTACTCTCATAAATCTTACGACATGCATCATGCAACATGGTTGTTCTGCCTACAAACATGCAATTCTAATGAAATTATATTATCTAATACTTAAATTTTGATATTCATTAATATTAACTTCAATATTTTAATGTCCTTCGCATATATGCTTGAAAATATATATTTCACTTTAAAAGATCACTATTATTGATGTTGTGTACTTTATTTGAAAATTTTAGATGCTATATAAAAAAATATCAAAATGTCTGAGAATGCAATCTAGACCCTTAAATGATAGATTAAATATTACGTTCGGAGTCCTGACGCACGAACTCCAATTTAAATTTGATAATGTCGTCTAAAAAATAAAGAAGCCTAAAATCTAATTCGTGCGGAGGAGTACAACATAATTGTACTGAAGATTTTTCTCGAGTAAAATCATGTTGTACTCTGACTTTCACATCGAAATGCTTAATTGGATTTTTTTTTTCTTAGTATACTACGATTGTACTCCACAATCAGATCCATGATATACACGTAAATCTCAAGTACAATCATGTTATACTCCACGCTCAAAACTGTCCAAACTCCGATGAGCTCAAATATAAGTTTATTTTTATACAAAGTTTTAACCCGTTGATTTTGAGCCAATAAAATATAAAGTGCCATTAAACTGTGTCTAGCACCGATGGTTAAATTAATATATAGCATATTAAAATAATTATTTCGAAAATAATTATCACACATTTTGAGTCATTAAACTGTTTACCAAATTTAGGTTATTCCACTTTATTAAAAGAGATGAATGAGAGCAGACATACCCTTCAATACATAGCATATTGATTAGAAACAAATGAATAATTTCAAAATACCGGATTTAAACACTCACTTCTTCATAATAAAAGCAAAAGTATTACATGCATACCACACAATTCTTATTTACGCATCTAACACCAACAATTTGATCTCAAAAAATTAATTTAGAAAATTAATGGTATGCTTTCAAACAAATTATACTTAAATTTTAACTTTTAAAAAAGAAGTGCAAACCAACAAAAAAACAGCTTAATGTATTGATTGGATCAGGCTCTGCAAGACGAAAAATTATTGCAATAGGAGTCATATAGTTTTGCATCGGGACTTTAATCAGGACCTGCCACGTGCTCAAGCAGGCCCACTTAAGCATTACATTGGGGGTCAATCCTGATACAAAACTGCATCAGGACTCCTAATGCAATAATTTCTCCTGCACAAAGTAAAAATACCACCACAATACCACCAATTCACACGTACATTATCCACACATAATATTTACTCAAGACGAAAAAAGACGGCATGAATTGAGCATTGTCCAGATCTAAAAATGCCAAAGCAATTTAAAAACATTGAGCAAATACCAAATTAGGTAAGTTCACAAAACAGGAGGATTAAAATGATTTATAACCACAAAATCTATCTCAAATTGGAAAATAGCTGGTCTTTTTAAAGATAAAAAACAGGGCTTAGGTGGTGACAGACCTTAATGAAGATAACTAATTAATCTTCACTTTCTGTGCCTGCCTGTTCCTCTTCTTTGGGCCCGACTTTGCGACTTGGAGGCTTCGACGGACTGCACTAAGCCTCGCAAGAGCTGGCTTCTTCAGATCAGGCCTATAATGGTTGTCTGAGACCTGGCAAAATAAATAGGAAAATTTTCAACATTTTACTTGGGGGTGAGGAGATTTGGGTATAGAAAAGAAATTTTAGGATTCATTTGAATCTTTTAAAACCTAGCTGGACAGTAGAAAAAAATATAAACAATATTTTAAAAAAAAACAGGAAAAAATTTGAAGATGATTTCAATGATATAAAATTATGATTATCTAATGTTTATCTAGAAGTTTAATATTATCTAAAGCTTTTCACACACACAAAAGAGAAATCATAAAATGATTGAAAGTGTGAATATCAAAACATTTGTGGTGTGCCCATATGTTGCTTTTCTTTTTAGTTGGGGATGATTAAATAGATACCAATCAATTCCTATGTATTTACATATCTAATACCTAAGCTTCAACTTTTACATATATATATATATATTACCCAAGCCTATTGGTTGGCATCCTCGGTAGATTTTAGATATGTAAATACATAGAAGTTGGATGCTACAAATACAACCCCTAATTTTGATTAGCCTCCAATATTTGAACACTAAATCACACAACTGACTAGATGGTTTCAATTCTATCTTACCATCATGAATTTTTTTAAACGTGCGTTTGGGGCAGCTTGTGCTTATCTAGAAGAAAGCTGGATAAGTTGTGCGAATGCACTTTCCAAACGGTGAGGAGGAATTTTCAAAACGCCGCTGCAGCGAATAAGCTGCCTCAAACGCATCTTTAATTTCATTTTAAGCTTACATTTTGATGCTTATTTATCATAATCATAATATTCAATATAAATAAATACTGCATAGATTTAATGATAAAGTGAAAATTTTTGATGTGTTGAATCAGCGAGACTAATTGAAAATGGCAATTACTTGTGAAATGATGGGTCACAAATAGTGATTGTGCTGAAAAATAAGTAAGACTTACAAAGCAAATTACATGCAACAACTTAAAACACAATCGTGTGGTGAGAAGTGAGCGAGGGTTGATTGCTTCTAAAACTAGAAATTTTACAGCATAACATTTGGGTATTTCAAACGTGAACGCAAGCATTATGTAGAAAATCTTTCATCTGTCACTTCTGAAGTTGTGCATTTAAGATATAGCTGCAATTCATGTTGAAAAAAGAGCCTCATCAAGCAGAGTTTTTTTTCATTCTGATATTTGGAAATGTTTTTGACATAGATTCAGACGCGAGTCATATTCAAACGAGCTGCACTGAAATCTATTTATTTAGTAACTAAATAATTTTGGATAAACTCAAATCAATTTCAACAAAACAAAAGGTTGAGGGGAAATTTACATAAATACTACAATTCTTATGCATTTACATATCAAACATTCAATCACTTCGATGTTATAAACTTATGCATGAAAAGATACATTTCACTTCTAAAAAAGACAGTGATGATGATATTTTTGAAGGTATGTTAAAGATTTAAGTGGTATGCACATGAATACGAATGTTTTGGTGTTAGATATGTAAATACGTCAGAATTGTGTTGTAAGTAAATGCCCCAATAAAACTCAATTCTAGCAGCGAGAACCAATAACTTCCTAACCTATAATGAAACCAATTGGCCCCAAGTGCATCTGGAAAACAACTTTCTGGACATGGCATCAAAATTCAAAAAACGAAAACAAAGAAAAAAACAAAAGAAATACTTGTTGCCATAATATTCATGTATTGATAGAAATATTGGCATGTGGAACATGAAGATTCACAAAGCTGGCATTTTGCTTATATTATAAAAGTAGTAAAACTTAATGAAGAGCAATTACCTAAAAATAACTTGTGAAATAAAGAAGGAAATGGAAACCATAAAATCGTATTACAAGCAGCGTGATGTATGAAGCCAGAGATCATGTTAATCAAAATGGGGTGTTGAAGCGATTGAAGAAATCTATATCTAAACACAAGATTTTTTATCCATATTTAGAACAATAAAGTTATATTTTGATAATTCTTAAGTTGTGCTATTTAATAAAAATACCTAATTTTGGTATACTAAAATATATAGATTTGAAATAAGTCAAACATGAAGAGTGGGTGATGGTGAAGACATGACCTTATGAATTTGATTATCAACTAACGAGCTTAGGTCCATTGATTTTGGTAAGCATGAAATTGATATGGTAATTAAATTAGCATTCCACATGTACTTATCCAAAAGAAGGTGCCGTAGTGCTTTACAAAGCTGCTGTAAAATTGTTGTGGGAAAAATAAATGTTTTTAAAGCAACTATATAACTACCACAATTCAACAAATCTTATTGCAAAAAAAAAATTTCCCACCAAACAATATTTTTAGAAAGCAGCAAGAAAATAATAGTCAAATGAAGGTGCAGTGATGATCTGAAACGCAAAGTAATGAGAATGCTGCCCTGGAAGATAAAAAAACTAATTAATTTTGATAAATAATTTCATTACAATTACATCTTACTAATTTAAATAATGGGCATGAATGGCATGCTTAGCATACTGAATTTTTACTTGATCTAGTGAATTTTCAATTGGAAAGCTTCAAAGTGAATTACATATGATGCTCATCTCTGCTTCATCTTCTCCGGCTCAAGGGCCTTTTTTTTACAATTATAAGCAAATTTTATAAGTGATAAATGATTAGAGCACAATAAGTCACTCACAAAGAATTGTCAAAAGAAATTAAAACAAAAAATAAATACAGATAACATATGGCGAGTAAAATGCTTTCACTAAAAAAGAAAATTAAAAACACGCATTAGCCAATACCTTTCTTAAAGCTTTTAGTCTGTGTTGCCCAAGTTGAAGAATGTCATAATAATACTATTTTGTGAGTTACAAGAGAATTATTTTATGCTAAAGCAATAACAAGGCTGAAAATAGGATTGGTAATGCCCTATTAAAATTATTTGAAATCCAAGAAAAATGGGGCCTTTTACCTATTCATGATTGAATTATGAGTACGATCATAAAGAATTATCAGTGGACCAAATCACTAGGTCCTATCATCTTTTGAAAAAAGAGGTGCACATGGTTGATATGCCGTCATTGAGTAGTGAGACAAAAAGAGGAATCGTATTGTCCGAGCACAAAAAAATATTTGAATTATTTTATTTAAACTTAAATAGAATTAGCATTGCCCGAGTGGGAGAATGCAAGAACAATACTAATTTTAGACTACGATAGATGTAGTTATAATACATACACAATAAGGTTAAATGTAAAATCGGAAAAACCATACTAAGGATTATTGGGACCGGCATTGCACCGAAGTTGTTCTCACTCTTTTAAATAAAGATGTGTGAGGTTTGCTTTCCTCCATATAAATGTTGAGATAGATATGAAAACATGGATCCTAAACAATCCTATTATTTATATAACAAAAAATAAATCAATGGTACTCAAGAAAATAATATTAATATATTATTCTAACAAGGAAACAAACAACTCGATTCAACAGCACTAATCATGGATGATCAAAAGTACTAGGCAGTTGGGTGATATTTAAGGATCCAATGCAAGTTCATTTACCATCTAATAATGGTTTGATGAGCCTGTAAGAAACAAAGACATATTTGAAGAGCCCAATAGTAAAAAATGGAAGTATGGAACCAAAATGACCAATCAACGTCCATCAAATTAATTTCAGTGACGTGCTTTGCAAACCTTTGTAAGAAAGATAGACTCAATTTAAATAATGATATCCATAAAACAGATGACATCTACTAACGTTCCTGTAACTCATGCTACGGCTCATTCTTTTATAAATAACACAAGTAAAAATATAAAAGATAGGAACAGTATAATACGTTTAGTGATTCAAGAGTATGAATCTTATTCTTAAAAATGTAAAAGTTCATTTCTTTTTGAGATGAACGGTATCTTCACAACAAGAATAAAAGTTACCTCTGCTAAGAAGAAATATAAACCGTCATAAAACAATGGACAAAATTTAAAAATGCACACGAATTGAAATCACAAAGAGAATTGTTTCACATAACATGACAAGTAAACAGATATCTGCAGGATATTTAAGAATAAAGATAGAAGGGGCAGAAAAAATTCATCTACGTTGGAAAATATAGTAGTCAGCATTCAAAAACATTATTTTGACAAATAAAGAGTGATTTCTGCATACCAATTATGTAAAAAATGAGCATGAGGCGTAACTTACAACTCTGAAAGTCGGACAAAAATTAATGCAAAAATAAAAAAGTATTAAAACCACATTAAAGAACAAGCTCAAATAGCATTGCTGCTAATGTCATGTATATAAAAAGTGCAAAACAGTTAAAAGCTTGGATCTTTTTTCAACAGGGAATTATACAAAATCAAGTATGAAAAAGACATTACCTGACTAATGACTGCTTTCGCCACCTTTCGGAATTCCCTCTTCAGAATTGACCTGTGGGAAATAAGACTCGGTTTATTCTGCTTGTTCTTTTTCGTGGTAGATAGGACAACAGAGAGATCCTTTCCAGCAGGCTGAATGGATATGGTCTTCTTGTTTGCCAAGCCTACATTTTTTTTTTTCAATTAAACTACTCATTTCTATATCAAAAAGAGTAAACAAAGTCCAACAGAGTGCAAGTGTGTTTACTCACCGGAGAACTTAAATGAATGAACATTGTAAAGGTTGTTCTTCTCCTTACTAAACTGCACCTTGGCGTTACCATTACCAAATTGCTTCACAAGAAAGGCATTATTTTTCTTCACAATTTCCCAAAGGAGAGCGTCAGGAACTGTGGCCATTGTAGCTGCATGGTCAACAAAAGAGAAGAAACGAAGTAATTTAAATATGATAGGTAGGTAAGGTGCCCACCCGGTTCCATTTAGGTGTGTGCGTGGAAGTTTAGAAAGAAATTATTTCAATAAAAACGTGAAAGAAAGTTGGGTTAGGAAAATAAATCAATATCACAACAAGAAAATTCACACAAATAGGAGTTCTAATCATTCAAAAGAACCCAAGGTAAGTAACCAATTCTCCTACTAGTTATTCAATATTGTGAAGTAGCATCTTCAGTGAAGTTAGTTGAAATCAAGGTCCAATAGTATATAAAAAGAAATGCTCGCAATAATTTTGAAAATCCAAAAAAAAAAAAAAACAGACAAGAAAATGTAAATCATGAATTGAAAAGATACCTTCATTTTAAACAGCTAGAGGATGAAATGAATTAAACTGCTATGATTGATTGTTCTATATTATGAAAGTTCAAGAATTCATGTCAAATAAGACGCAAAAATACAAAGTATCAAAGCATAAATAATTTAAATATTTGAAGCTAAACTATTGATTTTGAGACCCATATGAATGGTAGGTGCAAAATCCCTCTTCTAGACTCAAGAAAATAGGTTAGCATAAAAAAATATAACACCATTATTTTGAAGAGGTTATTTTTGATATAGTAATAATACTTGGTCTTTCAATAATGATCTCTAGACATATGCATCATAAAAGGTACTAAAACTACATGACAACCTATTAACAACCAAATAAAAGTCATCAACAAAATTTTAAGTTACAAATTACTCTGATAATATGTAAGAAAACTCATTCATTTGTTTTTATTATTAATAGTTAATCTATAATAAATATATTCATTCTCTAAGTCTATTTATTTAAGTTCAATATTGTTAATAGCATCATCTTTTTCTGAATAATTGATTGCACGATCAGCACAAAGAGCGTTCGAATTCTAAAATATTCTAAGTTTTGATTGAGGATATCTTCTTACTATCTATGAAACTTGAGAAGACTTTATTTGTTTCCTGTGAATTTTCTACCTACAAGAAAAAGCTTATTATATTAAACTAAATATTTTCTATTTATTTTAAAATTTGTTCAGCTTCATCATCATCAGAAATTATAAAAATTGCAGTTAAATTAAATGTTAGGCATCTATTTCAATAAGGTATAAATTAAGTTCTTAGCCCATAAGAATGATTTAAAAAAAATTATAAGTTATTATATAAATAATGTATATTAGATTATATTCCACTTTTGTTTCAGGAAGTTTCAAGAATTTTATAATAATCTTGATTTATAATAACTTTTGTTTTACATTTATTCATGCCACATGCCATAGATTAGCATTTTCTTTTACTCCAATGATTGAGATTTTTGTGACATAACACGTGATCTATAGATAAAACCTATTTAACAGTGCAAATAAGGAAAAAAAAAACTGAAAAAGTTTGCTTGATTGATTAAAGATAGGTAATTATATAATCTATAACAATAAAATTGGTGATTGAAAATTTTATGGCGTTGAATTTATTTCATATTTTTCATTTGACACGAAATTAGACAATTTACAAAATAAACCATATCACTCAAACTCAAACTCAAACATACCAATTAATGAATCCTAGATTTTGATATATTATAATTTACTTATCTACCTTTTTTTATGTTATGGTTGATAACGTCAAACCTGAAATTATAAATATACATGTTACTTAAGAATCATATGCTCAATGTAATTTTCCTTCTTTCATTTGACACACCATTATATTGTTTTTAGCAATTGATGTTGCTAAAAATTATGTATCGCCCTTTAATTCTTTATTTATTGCCTTTGTAGTCTAGCTAAAAACTCTCATGAAATAATGGAGAGCTATTTTAAATCTACAGTACCTTAGCAGAAATTTAAAATGTTAAATAACAGTAAATTGTTTATATCATATCACAATCTGATAACTTTTAAAAGCTTTGTTTGATAATTTTTTTGTTTATTAACTTTGTTTATAGATCATTTTCATGTCTCCAATATTTATGAGTGAAAAAAGAATATTTGTAAGTAATTTATATGTTGTAAAATCATAATTAAGGAAATATCAGCAAACCATATTTGTAAGTAATTTATATGTTGTAAAATCATAATTAAGGAAATATCAGCAAACCATACCCAAACAGAACAATTAACGGTGTCACTTGATTTTGATAAATTAGGATTTATTTATTTAATCATTGATGTAATTGTTGTTAGTGACAAATCCAGAATTATAAATATGCATGTTACTTTATAATCATCAATTTGAAATGTAAGATTTTTTTTAGTAACACTTCATATTGTTTTCCAACAGTTGAAGTTTTGCTCAAATGATCATTTTATCATCCACTAATTCCTGAATTTTTTAACCTTCTATTCTGGCTAATTTTTCCTATAAAATAAAAGTTAACTACTTCATAGCATTAACGCATTAACAATATAAAATTTAAGGTATTAAATTATTAGGGCAATTACATACATAACGCACAATTCTTATGCACTTACATATCAAGCAAAACATTCATATTTACATGCATACCACTCAAATCAGTAACATCACATCAAAAATTCCATCATCAATGCATTTTTTAAAGTGAAATACATATTTTCATCCATAGTTTATGACATCAAGTCGTTATAAGCGTCAATATCAAACTTCAGGTGTTTACATACGTAAATACATAATAATTTTGTAATATGCATGTAAATTCCCCAAAATTATATTACAGTTTTCATGTTTCATATAAGCTTGTGATACAGGAACCTGTATTCCCCTACAAGAATACATCAGCATGTGATATAGGAACATTATAAATATAATGCTCAAGCCTCCTAAAAGGGAACTGAGACTAAATACTGGTAACAAAAATGTAGAATCTACACATGCAAATAAATAATTTCACCATGAGCCTAATAGATTTGTATAACTACAAAGCACTGGTACTCCAATTGTTCTAAAATGGTGAATACTTTTTCTCATCTTGTATTATAGTGGATGTGTAAATCACAAGACTAAAAGGCTTACAACCTCGTGTTTATTTTTTTGGCTCTAATTCTACTCTTGTAGTGATTCAACCTCATTTTCTCGTGCCCAGAATAAAAACTTCAATCATTTCTATGTAAAAGTTAATAGCCATCATGTATCTTTAGCATTAAGAAAATTTGCCATTTAAATTTTACCTTCCATTTGAATACAAACCCATGGAGCAGGAATATGTGACCAAAAACTAGTTAATCCGAATAATTAAAGATGCAAAAAAAGTTCTTCTCATGAATAAGTTGGCAAATCATTTTTTTAATGTTTACTATTGTCTTCAAAGACTTTATGCTAAGAGACTAATCATCTATGTTAGTATGCCCCTAATCAGACATGAAATTCTTATAATTTGTAATATCATAACAAATTTTTCTCTTGAAGACAAGGTTCATGTATTCGTGGAGTAATGTTTGACAAGGACGTAAAAAAAATATAAAATTTGTTGCAAAAAAAATATTTACCTGCATTAATGATGTCATGAAAGAAATGAACAATTGTTAAATGCCAACAAAAATTATGAGATTAAAATAAATAATATATTTAAATAGAACTTTTACGTATATCATTGAAATAAATAATATCGTTATTAAAATATCAATCAAAAACAAGATATATCATGAAATTGTATGTTTTTATGTTATATGATTTCTTAATTAAATATAGAATAATTTTTATTGAATGAAAAAGTATAATTTAACGTTCAATGCAATGGATCATGCTTCAAGATAGCTAATCCTTCAATTATTTTATAAACTCTACATGATTTTTTTTATTTATGAAATAAGTATTACGACCTGAGGTTCAATCACAGAGTAAAACAAGATGATGATCAATGGCATAATATACAAAATAAAGGCAAATCAAAAGTTATTATATATCAAATTATTATGGAATGGTTGAAATGTTTTAAAAGTGACAAATAATATCTAAAGAGCACTAATTAAATCATAACATAAAATTTTATTTAATTCTTCTAATAATAATTATTAAAATATTCAAATGAACTAATTAGATGATTAGTAGATGTTCAAATATCAATATACTTGCAAATTCTAAGAAATATGATGATGAAATAGACCAAATCACAAAAATCAATGTTATATACTTGCAAAAAAAAACAACCACTAACTAATTTCTATCTTTCCAAGTATAAATAAATAGGAAAATTTAATTAATATAATGATTTTCCCTTGCAAGCAAAAAATTTAGAAGAATGCAATAATGTCATCACAAGATTCATAGGAATAGAGAATATACTTCTGCAAAAGCTCAGGTAAAACATTTTCAAAGTGGAACATTATGTATGCTACCCATAAAATCAATCACCAAAGAGTATGAGAATATGAAGAACATTAAAATAAAAATATAAAGCTAAAGAAGGAATATAATTGTATTGTAAATCATCTGCCAATATTAAAAACAAACAACCAAACCAATTTTACTTCTAACTTACCAAACAAATTTCTAACTCCTAATTTTGTTACTAACAATTTTCTCAGTGTTGATAGATTTACATATAATTTTAAAATCTTTTATGATGCAGATGTTAATAGATCCTTATCCATCATTAATACATTATAAATAATAATCTTAACTAATGTCATGACTAACCTTTCTTTTTCTGGGAAGATTAAAAGAATATCTGAATGTTCTAAATCTTTACGCAAGCAGAGATTTTGGAATCAATTCATATATATGTGGGTGGGGGGCGCGATAACAGCATGAAAGCAAACTAGTTTAGGAAAACAAATCAAAATCAAAACAACGAAATATAATACTAAAGTAGGAGTTTTGTTCTTTCCATGAAAATTAAAATCCTAAAATTATTAAATCAAGCAACGAAGTCGCTTCCAAACTATTCAATAATAGTAGCATCTGCGGTAAAGCTACTTTAGATCAAACTGTTAGGATACCCAAGGCGGAAAAAGAAAATCAATATTCCAGGAAGTTGACTTACTGGGAAGACTTTAAAAAAAATGTAAATCGACGAAAAGTAAAGAAGAGAGCAAGAGAATTTGATAAAATGTAGACGGAGAAACATTAGAATAAGGAATAAAATGCAAATAAATCGGTGGATTTTATACCTAAGAGAAGACGAAGAGGTTTCCGCTCGGCTCTCTTCCTCCCGTTCAACGAGCTCGCAGAGAACGGCTGATCGACGAAGCTCGCATTTTATGCCAACCTAAAACCCTAAAAACAAAAGGAAATGACTCAAATGCCCCCCGAATCCCTTTAATTGACACGGATCTTACTTCCCTTTGATGGACGAAATATGAATATAATTAAATTAAGAATATTTTATATGCATATCATGTAATCAAATAAGTTTTATATATTTATAGATTTAATATCCAAAATTTCGTCTTTGTTTTATAATATTTTTAATGTTAAAATTTTATGCATTTCACTTTTAAAGAATAATAATAATGACATATTTTACATCATATAAACAAATTTAGTGATATGTATGATAAGTAAATCTATAAGAATTATGAGGTATATATGTAATTGAACCGTATATTAATAATTATATATATGTCGTCAATCATGACCTATTGGTACAACAACTTATTTAAAGGTCGTAAGTCCACTCAAGTCACGGGTTCGAATCCCCCTATTACCAGTTTGCCGGTAGTGAGGCGGTCCACGAATATATAGAGCAGTTTCTTTGAAGGTCATAAGTCCCCTCAGGTCACGGGTTCGAATCCTTCTATGGCCAGTTTGCCGGTAGGTGAGGCCCGTGAGGGTTGGGGGCTCATAAATATAATAATTATTATTTGTTATTATTGTTATTATTATTATTATTATATTTTAATATTCTAAAAATAATTATTATTCGACATAAATAAAAAATATATAATCTTAACTTTTATATAAAGAGCATATACATATGCAGATAAAAATTAGAACAATACCACATGAAAATCTAAAAAAAGAAAAGGCCAAAGGATTTGAGTTAATTAAAATGATAATTAGATGGTGTTGATCGAACTAATTACAGTCATTAGCATTGATTATAGATATTGATTGACTGATAAGACTTTAATTTTTAGGTATACAAGCTTTTATTAAGTTATTGTCCTCTTCATGTGGGGAATTAGGTTCTATTATTTATAGTGTCTGGTTTATCATTTTAATAATTTTAACTAAATATTGAAAACTAAATTTTAACATTTAAATATATTAATAAAATTAAATTTGAGTGATATTAGTTTTATTGGATTCCTCTCTTCAAAATGCTTTTTTTTTTTTTACTATAACTCTATATGTAGACCAAATTGATAGATTTTTTAGTACATCAAATTGTGTCATGAATTTGGAAAAACTTGTTATCCGAACTTTGGATGTAGCTCTACGTGCGAACTCTAATAATATGTCACCACGTGCGCTACATCGCAGAGGTTATCAGAGATTATTGAAGTGAAATTGCGAAGGTTATTAGGGGGTTATTGCGAGGGTTAATGTAGGGGGGTTATTAAAGTGGAACCGCAGAGGTTATTGAAGAGTTATTGTGGGGTAATTGCAGGGAGTTGTTGAAGCGAACCTGTGGAGGTTATTAGAGAGTTATTGGGGGTTATGGCGAGGGTTATTGCAGATGGTTATTGGAGTGAAATCACGAAAGTTATTGGAGGGTTTTAGGGTTATTGAGGGATTATTGCGGCGTTGTTGGAGTTAATAAACCAATAACCCCCAATAACTCTCCAAATAACATCCGCAGTTTCACTCTAATAACCTCTGTTGTTCCACTTTAATATTTTTTTAAGTGGATCCGATATAACACACGCGACGGTATATTACTGAGAGCACGCACATCGAGCAACATCCGAAGTCCGCATAGAAAATTAATCCCATGAATTTTCCTTCTTTATTTTAGATTTTAGATTTCAGATCTAATTATAACACTTTTGATGTCATCAGATTTGTCCCATCAAAAAGTTAGGATCAACTACAAATTTATTGAAGTTAAAATTTGAATGAACCTCAATTTAATTTCAAAATTTGTATGATTTACAAGTTATAGAGCTAACTTTTAACCAGTAAAGGCAATTATCCACTTGAACTTGCAACTTTATGAGTATATGATGACAAAAATCAATTCAAATTGTTACTGCAAACTTGTGTCATGTTCTTTTTGGTGCTTCTTCCTTGATGAACTCACTGGGCTTGTCGAGCCATCTAGTGAGTCGAGCTCCTTAGAGACAGCACGAGCCTTTCTCTTAACTATCAGCTTCTCTTAGAATGTGATGCGAAACAATTGCATTTGAACTTCTAGCATTAGCAAGATCTCCACTCCATACATCAAAGAATATCGAGTTACCAGCACTAGGTTCATGCATAAGGTCGATCTCAATCTCATTTCTTGTAATGAGGAACTTGTTCAATAGTTGGAGTAAATTTTATTGAAAGCTTCTACTAAGTCATTCACCGTGAAATCGTAGATCGACAATAGACAATAATCAATGTTATATCAATAGATCATCTTATATGTCATAATGCATACACAAGTCGATAGACAATGCTCATATTGAAAAGGTTTCACTTGCTTTACTTCAGTTTGTTTGGGTGGGACGACTTATACATATATATTTGGATAAGTAGCTTATCATCGCTACGATGAATGCATGCACGATCATTTAGATGCATATTCTTTGAATTCTTAATTTTCTCATTGAAATTACACAGTAATTAGTTTTGCATTGCAAATAAATTCTCCCAAATAGAATGCTTGCAAGACTTAGTTTTTTAATTGTGAATTTGATTAAGAGCTACCTTCTTATTCACCACCTTATAAGAGTTTCACATTTTATGCAAATCTTAGATTATCATTTGAAATGAAAAATATATAATTAAGCATCAATTTTTTTGCTAAAAAGACTAGTTCTAAATCTCATATCATGGATTTTTTGTAATGCTTTAATCTTGAATCTCATTCTACATTGCATTAAAATCCTAGAAAACAATATTGCGTCCAGAGTCCAGTAGCAAAGCTATCTCCGGAGTCCGGATGCCAATCTACGTCCAGACAACGGACGCGATACACGGACGGAGCGGAGGAGAAATAAAAAAAAAATAAAAAATTTGCCTCCAGTATATCGCGTCCGTTATCCAGACGTAGCTTGCATCCGGACTCCAGAAGCAATATTTTTCAAATGCAAGACCCTTCATCACCCAATTCAAGCCTACCTACACCCTACACCATCTACTCACAACGATTAGTTCTCGATAATACGCTCTAAAACCATACAGAAAAATAATACCTATTAGCACGATAAATCTAAAACAATGAACATGATAGGCTCTAAAAGCATAAAAAAAATGGTCACCTTAATCTCACCATGAGGTTGCGGGTTTGAATAGTGCATATTACCCTTTCGGCTTTAAAAAATAAAAAAATAAAAAATAAATAAATAACACCATTAGATATAAGAGTCTTTTTAGCCGTTAAACTACCTCTAAAGAGATGGTAAGCATTATCCATTGTGCAATAGTAAGAATTTTATCAACACCATTGGGACATTGATATACATACCACCCAATTCTTATATATTTACATATCAAACACCTGAACTTTACCTCTTTACATTTATAGCACACAAATCTTTCCTATCACATCAAAAACATCATCATTTTACTTTGAAAAAAGTGAAATACACATTATCAAGAAGACGCAAATTGGCATATGCAAGTAAAAACTGAATTTTAGGTGTTAGATATGTAAATACATATGAATTGAGTGCCATGTATGTATATCTTCCTAAAATGAATTATTTTCTTCATTAACATTCAGTCAGAATCAATCAAATGTACATTTATATAAAAATACTCAATCTGATATATTCCAAACCGTAATTATCAGACCTGAGAGAAGTTCTACCACCTGCTTTTGTAAGAAGTTCTTTCACATTATCTCTTAGGCATTGCTTATCTACAAAAAAAATAAAATGAAAATTCAACCAAATTAAAATTATAATGTTCAAATAATTTATGAACTCTCAATTAAAAGATACATAAAAGAGGAATCTGGAAGCTTACTACTTTTTTTCCTAGCTCCCGTTTGCCTCCTTGTTCTCTGGGTTAGGCTGGAGACCCTTACCACAAGTTGAGACCCCCTCCCCCTTGCCCACCCCCGCCCAATTTACCTCCAGTTGTAAGGCCTCCTTCCCCATCTCTCCTCCGATAAGGGAAAAAATTTGCGTACATAAAGCGTACGTCCAGCAGGTTACATTGAGGTTACATGAGGGGTATTTCTGTGTTTTATCCCTTGTAACCTCTCTGTAATCTGTCTGTAACCTCCTTGTAACCTCCTTATTTTTGCAGGTTACAGATAAGTTACATGGAGGTTATACGTACGTGACATTCTATTATTGGATTACGTATGCAGCGATGCGTACGCTTTACATAAGCAAATTTTTTCCCCCCAAGAAGTTCTCAACTCTCTCTCCACTTAGGCCCATAACCTATTTCTGCCTAGTTGCCATCCTTCTAGGCCTTGCTAATCAGCTTTGTGGTGAGAATTAAAGATCAGATTTCTGGTAGGATTCCAAATCTAAACTTTCTCCTAAGTTCTGTTGATACCCCCTCAACTGATTATAATCCTTGAGCTCCAACCCCACCCTTAGCTCTTCCCAAGCACACGCTCTCTCTAGCAATCCTTAACCAAATCTCTCTTTCAATGCCACAGAATTCTTATGTATTTACCTATCTAATACCCAAAGTTCAATATTTACACTTATAATACCTTGTTGTCATAGACCCATACATGAAAATGTGTATTTCACTTTCAAAAGAAAGTGATGATGGTACTTTTTATGTGAAGTTAAAGACTTAAGGTATGAATACTCAGGAATTAGATATGTAAATACATAATTGTGTGGTATGTATTTAAATGCCCCTAAAAGCTATTGAATGCAAAAGCTTGGTATGATCTCATAAGATTGACCTCTCATGCTTGTTGGTAAACAAATCCATCCTTTACAAATACATTCATTAACAATCATATCATCCTGAACGATGAAGACAATATCAATAATTCTCATCTCAATAACAATGGCCAATTTCGATTAGATGGGATACATAAAAAATTTATCTCTCCCGTCTTCAATTCAGGAGCAAATCATTCCTGTTAAGGTCAATTTCGATGGCAGTTTTTTCTTCTGTCACTAAAGTCTATGCAACCAAATATCAAATGGAAAGAAAACTTATATGTGAATAAATAATATATGACAATGCAAGGTCTATTAATGGTTCTTAGATTAACTAAGAAGACTTCAAATGCTCTAAATTTTATGATGGAAAAGGGGGGGGAGCTATATTCCCTTAAACAATTTTGTTGATTTCAATGAGCGAGCTGTCTTTGATACTAAGCTAGCTGATCTTCCTTCCATTTACCATTCATTCAACTAGTTCAATAAAAGACTAGACCTTTCCATCGGGATCAAATTGGATAGGGCACTTATTAATATTGATTGGTTGGACTTCTTTCATATGTCTTATGTGAAAGATTGACTCCTCTTAAATCTGATCACTCTCTCTTTCTTGCTTTACTGGTACACAACCTTAAACATGCCACTGGTTCATAGCTCTTAATAACACTGATTGGCTAGACTCCTTTCACATTTATTATGTGAAAGCATGACATCTTATTTCATTTGATCACTCTCTTATTGTCGGAGTTAAGTGTCAAAATAGTCCCCAACTCTTTATACGACACTTTTGTCCCAAAACCTATAGAAGTGTCAAATTAATCAGCAAATCCTTTAAATTAAAGTTGAAATAATCCTCAACTATTTCAGCCCATACTAAAAATATCTGAGAACAAAATTGACACTTTTAGGCTTTGAGACTAAAATGACCAATGCAGAAAGTCAAGAAACCATTTTGATACTTTTCTCCCTATTGTTGTCTTATGGATACACAACCCTAAACATGCCACAAGTTCTTGTTCAAAATTTGTTGATCGAACTTTAAAAATAATACTAATAATAATATTATTATTATTAAAAAATTTCTAGATCAAACTTCGAAACGATTGATATCCGCTGAAAATATTTGGTCTGCTCGCATTAATTGAGATCCAATGTATATTTTCTATCAAAAACACAAGCTCCTCACAAATGCTGTTACAAGCCAAGAATATTTCGTTCATTTTAAGGAGACACAACTCGAGCTCCATTTACTTTTTTAACTCCAAGCCTATAGATCCCATTCTCAACTGTGATGTGAAGCTTACTAATGACAATCTGATTCATCTTACTAACCCCACTATCAACTCTAAGGCTAAGCTGACTAAGAGAATCAACTCAAGCTCCACTTACTTTTTTACTCTAATCCTGTTGATCCCACTCTCAACCCTAAGATCAAATGACTTGTTATGGAAATCTGAAAAGATTTTTCGGCTGCATGCTAGTGTGGAGTTCCCTCAGGATATTACTCTTTCCATTGTTTTCTATGTTTCATAGTTGGACTACAAATTGATTTCAATTAGTAAGCTTCCTCATGATATGAACTGTATAACCAAATTCAACACAAACTCTTGTGAAGTTCAAGTGGCAGGGTTGGAGAAGGTGATTGACAATGTTGAAATGCATCAATGCTTATATTTGTTCAAGGAAAGTCTCTTTCTAAACACACAAATGATCTCGCCTCTATATTTTGAGTTTGTTGAGTCCAATGCTGCCAAAAATCAAGACTTTTTATGGAAGTCTCCGGTATCAAGCTAATTTCAATTATGTTGCTAAGTTGTATCATCATTTGCTTATCAATAAAAAAGCAGTTTCTATCAATGTGAGATTTGTCAAATTTTTGAACATACTAAAAATAGTTATCACAATATCCAGTACAAAACCTTACACCCTTTTGTCATTGTCTATAGTGATATTTGGGAACATTCAACAATGAAAAATCTAAGTGAGACCATATGATTTGTTTCATTTGTTGATATCACACTAGAACCACTTGAGTATTCCTATTTAAAGAGAGATCTAAGATAACCCAAATCTTCCAAATATTCCATGACATAATTCAAACTTACTTTCAATGCAAAACTCAAATCCTCAAAACTGATAAAACAGATGAATATTTCAACTCCACCTTTGGGTCCTATCTTTGAAAAAATGGAATCATCGTGAGTTCATGTATTGACATCCCATAACAAAATTGGATTGCTAAGAGATAGATCATCCATCTTTTTTAGATATCCTCTCAATTATGATGTTGCATCAATTTCCAAAATATTTTTGGGTGGAAGTAGTTCTTACTCCAACATACTTTATCAATTGAATGTCTAGCAGGGTTCTTAACTTCAAAAAAGTTCTTCATGTTGGGATGGTTACCTATCTTCACATCAGTGCTTTTTCTTCTACTATACCACTTAATATATTTGGTAGCATATCATTTGTTCACATCCATTCCCATAATCGTACAAAACTTGACCTTAAATTTGTCAAGTGTATTTTTGTAAGGTACTTCACCAACAAATGGAGTATATAACTTATGAGAAGCTATTCTCTTCCTACAAAGTTTTTATTTCTAACGTTAATAGTATGTAGATTCTTAAATCCATTTATGAAGCTCTTGAAAATCCAAAATAGAGGAAAACAGTTGAAAAGGAGATTCGAGCACTAAAGTATAATGACACATGTATTTTTACTAAACTCCCTCTAAGATAAGAAGTTGTTTGGTGCAAATGAGTGTTGAACTTCAAATACAAAATTGATGAGGTTATTGTTGCAAAAGATTTCACTCAAGCCTGTGAGATTGACTGCCATGAGAACCTTGCACCAATGGTCAAACTTAACACTGATATCTTCAAAAAAAACACTTCCTTTAAACACCTTCTCAGAGTTCAATACCAAGCTTGGTCTCTACAACATTTAAGACCTAGCTTGAAAGGGGAGTGGGGAAAACAGAGAAGGTTTTTGTTTTGCAAGCTAGGTTGGATCGGCCAGCTACCATAGAAATCATCGAGAGTTTGATTGGAGACTACTTTGGAAACCCCTTGATTAGTTATGTTCCCTTCCTAATTGGTTCTTTATTTTTATTTCAGATTTATTTCATTTCCTAATTTAAATTAATATTTTTTGTAAGTTTGTAAATTATGAGGGATTTTTTTCCCCATGTATAGATGTACCCTACATGTAAATAATAAAATAAAGGAATATTCCTCTCCAATCCTGTTTTCTACACTTACCAATGGAGAGGATGATCTTCTTTCAATTTTCTACAAGTCAAAGGTAAGAGGAGAATTTAAACTCTCAGATAGAATCATTCTTATGCATAGCAAATTTCTCAAGTATGAAAAATATAGCTGCAAGTTAAATATGATTTGATTGTGATGATTGTATAAAACTAAAACCTGAAAATAACCTAAAAGAATTTTTTAAAAAACATCAATGAACATAAAATTATTTGAAACGAGGAAAGAAAGTTAAAAGGAATTTCAATGAAAAAATTATAAAAAAAACAAAATATTTTCAAATTTTCATAAATATCAACCAAGTTGCCAAAAGCAATGGATACTTCCATCATATGAAATGTTTACCTCATTGTCCAAGGAGGCGCTAAAAATAGTGGTGTGGGGATGACCATCTTTCTTTTTTTTGTTTAATCCCTGTTCCCCTTATCCTTGACATCCTTCTTTTTTTAAACTTTTGCTTCTCCTCTTGGAAATGAATATGTTTTCATTTAAAATTTTCTTCTCCTCCTCACTTATATTCCAATCAATACTAGAAACCTATAGGTGAAAGTATTCAAATGTTCTTTATCAATATTAATGTGTGAAGAATGATAGAAATCATTCCATAATAAAGCTTGACAAAAAATAAAAAATCGCTAGATCATTTAATTCAATATCATTAATAGAATATAAAGTCTTCTAAAAATATATATAATACCTTAAAATGCATCTCTTGAAATATTAAAAAACTATTTTCTCAAATATCAAAATTTAATTTATCAAAACAAGAAGGTACTGGTACATAAATTCAATAACCCAAAAAAATTCCACTAGATGTACCATGTGAAACTTAAATCTCAAATTATGAAAACTTATAATTAATAGTACTAGCTCTAATACTAATTGTGGAATGAAAGCCCAAGAAGGGAGGTGAATAGGGTGTGCAATGGGCCATTTTAAACTTATTTCAAAATCTAACAACTCAAAACACTCATTAAAACACTTAGGGCTTGCTTGAAATAACTATTTTATTTTTAAAAAATAAAATAATGAGAGATTAAAAGATGCTTGGTAGTTCTTTTAACTCTTTTGTTTTTTGAAGTGAAACAAATTATTTTTAAAAATACTCAAAATAAAATTAAAATTTGTCCTCTTTTTTTTCAAAACATTTTTTCCTCTCATCCCCAGCCACATTACAATGCATAAGATTGGCATGGTTATAACTGCTTGGGAAATGTAATTGATTGGCTAATGAATAATACTAAAGCCGCCATTGGTGAGCTCATCTAGGCTTCCAACGACTTTTTTAGCAGAGGGGAACCCTTCAATCCAAGAACTAAACTTAAGCTCATCCACAGATGGACCCCATCAAACATCAAATGCATCCTATGGTTACCTTCTTTAGGTTCTCTCCCCTTCGTCTTTGACCATGCTGCCCTCTCTCTACCATCCACTGTTGTTTGCATCTTTGAGGACATAGTAGAGCTTGTTCTCCCAAAATAAAAACAAAATAAAAGGAACTTTTGTTTAAGTTACCAAACATATCTTAGTCATATCCAAACATTAAAAAAAAAATTCAAAAACAAAAAAGGTAATCTTAGCCAATCACTTAATGGAAGCTAATAAATAGTGTAATCTCAGGCGCAATATAAGTTATAGATGAAACAATTAAACCAAAACTCTAATTACATAACTATGTATATAAATATAAGAGAAATAAGACATGGCAAGATTGAATGAACTGAGACTAAGAGTGTTCAATGGTATAACCACAATCTTAATATTTTGAGACTCAAAATTATTACATTATATACAGTTGTAATCCATTTATTCAATCTTAGAAAAGCCACCACACATTTTTAACTTATGGTGTAGGATAAATAAACAGGCTAGTGAGTGAGTTAAGACAAATGAAAACAAGTATAAAATAAAGTACTCAACTACACTTTGCTAAAACAATTTAACTAATACCTTCAATCACATAAGTCTGCAAATCCAAACACAATAACGTAGTGCTGTTTAAGAAGATTATGCTACTCATTGAGAGCATACAATCTTAATTACAATATTAAATGTTACTCACATTATTACAGCAAAATTATTTCAATAATCAGAAAATTAAAAAAAAATTCTAACAAAAGCAATGATTGGCTAAATAGATAAATAGTATGCTAATATGTTTAGACAGAGAATGATTCAATTACCAACAAATGAAAATATTTAGCCAATCAGAGAAGAGGTAAAAAATACTGTATTATTGTTGTGTTCTATATATATAAATATGAAAGTTTAGGTGTGAGATATGTAAATGCATACGAGTTGTCTGCTACTATATGAAGGCGGTAGTCACAAGGCTGTTGTAAAAGAACATAAGCCATCACAACTTCCTAAAAACATTTCTCCTGAATTTTGGCTGCATAGAGCCTGCTCAATGCTGGAATTCGGCACTCCAACATGAATTGTGACTTCTAATATTCATTTTCTTAATAATGAAAGGGGAAGGAAAAATGAACAGATAAAAGGCATAAAAAGCATCCATCAAATAGTCACCGGCAAAGAGAAATGACCTGCTCCAAACTTAGCTGGAAGCTACAATACCTGCAAACAACAAAACCAACGTTAACATCATCACTATAAGAACTATCTAACCTCAATTTTATTTCATGCATTTATTTAAGATTTTTATTAATGCTAATTTCAATCCTATTTGATTATTCTCATTCGATCAGAAACACTCTCCCTAAAAAACAAATAAACATCAGAAAGTTTCAATTATTTTGATTTCTATGAAAGGAGAATGCCATTGCATTTCATTAAATGAAGAGATACAAACAAGTAAGAGTAACAAGTCCTAAATCATCATTAAACATCTAGCTACAGCTGCAAGTAATGAGAAATAAGCATACATTTCCAGCTGAAACCCATGCAAAATTTAAATTTGCATAGAGCATTTCTTTTGAGAATGACCAAGAAGATGGCAGCGGCCACATTGTACAACCTTCTTTGGTCGCTTTAAACTTTCCATTCGAAGGATTTTCTTTTTAGGGCGACCAGGCGGACGACGTGTTTTAGGGGGATGAATAATGACATCAGCCTTATGACTGCCGCCTTCAACGTCCTCCCCAAATTCATTCCAGAGGGCTCTCTCTGGTAGCGGATATATATTCTGCGAGTAGGCTTCAAGGTATTTGTTCACGCAAAAACACTCTTGAGCATAATGGCGGACATCTTCACCGCAGGATAGGAGAGCCGCGGCAGCATGAGCGCATGGTATGCCGTAGATTTGCCAGCGCCGGCACGAGCAACACCGTCTTTGTATGTCTACAATATTTGTTCGCTCCGATGACACGATTTCAAACTCCACTTTATTCGCTCGGAGAACTTGGTAGCAATGGGAGTCAGCAATAGCTTCCAAAATAACCTTCTCAGCCGATGGAACGAGAATTGAAGCCCATGATGAACCTAGAGTCTGACGCTCTACAAACCAAATTGTTAATTGATTACGAATATGCTCCATCATTTGTACTATTGGCAAATCATGCCCTTCAAGCGACCAATTGTACAAAACTTCAGTAATCCCTAAAGTTAAATGGCCATACCGAACTCCCTCAAAGTATGCAACAGCCCAAAGATTAGGAGGGAATTGATGAAGCCATGGCATGACATCTTGAACCTCCATCATCTCAGACACCTTTGCTTCAAATTCAGCAGTCGTGAGGGAATAAACAGCGTTCCAAAAGAGGTTAACAAGTTTTGTGTTTTTAAACTCTTCACGGAAGCTCTCGCTGACAAAACGCAAGCAGAATCCATGAAAAGCACTGGGAAAATGGGTTTCTACTGCCTCCACAATTGAAGGATGTCTTTCGGACAATATAGTAAGGACCGGCATCTTGTCTGTGTTTACTCCAAGAAGCTTTCTCAGCTCTGACAGGAACCACATCCAGTTTTCATCACTCTCCACATTGACAATGGCGAAAGCAAGAGGAAACAGATTATCATCAGCATCGATGGCTGAAGCGCAGAATAAGGTCCCCAGATACTTTCCTTTGAGGTGCGCTCTATCTAGTTCTAGAAGCGGTCTGCAGGCATGCAAAAAACCATATACTGATGCGCGATACGAGATAAAAAGGCGATGGAAGCAATTGTCTTGACCGGTTGCATAAACCAGGGCAATACTTCCTGGATTTGTTTTTCGTATCTGGTTGCAGTATGCGGGAAGAAGTCGATAGCCATCCTCAAAGGTACCATGAACTGCGGCAAGACTACGTTCCTTCCCCCGCCAAGCTTGCATGTAAGAAACTGCTACTCCATGCTGCTCACGTATGTCCTGCAGTATTTCCTTGGGTTTATACTGTGGATTATCTCTAACCCTAGCTTCCACAGATCTAGCAACCCAACCAACAGTTGCTTGCTGATGATGGAAGTTGTGCACGCCTTCACAAGTATGCTCTGCATGCAGCGTTCTTATGGAGAAAGTAGGACCGCCATTACACTTGGCCACATGAATCCTCCATGGACATCCTTCTTTGGCGCACTTAGCGATGAATCTGCTGCGATCAGATTTCACAATACGAAGATCGAAATGAAGGGCAATTGCAATATCTTTTAGTGCCCTTCTGCAAGTTTCCACATCAGGGAACTCCTGCCCAACAGCTAGAGAATGGTCTGCGGAAACTAAGCTACGTTCCTGAACTACCATTGAATTTCCGCACATTAATTCCTGAACTGCCAGTGAACTATTGTTCATGAGTTCGTGGACTACCAAGGCATTCTCGGTCATCAGACCACTATACAAATCAGGCCCGTCCTTTTCCTTCATCGAGCCAAGTAATCAAAAAATCTTCAAATAAACAATCCGAATAGCCTATCAAAAACAGTATGATCGTAACTTAGGGCTCCAATCTCCATTTTGATTCAACTCAGTTGCGAAAATCAAAGCTCTCAGCTAACAGAAACCCTGAAAAGTTCATTGTGAATATGTGAAGCAGTCAAATTGGGCTCAGTGATACAACGCAATAATAATTGGTGACAAAAAAAAAAACTGTAATTAACAGCGTCCTTCAGTCACTGGTCAACTCCGAAGGTAAATAAGGCATTCTTAAGAGGTTAAAAAAAAAAAAAAAAACAAGATTTTTTTTTCCGAAAATATAGAACAGCTAGTCCACAAACTCATGGCTTCTTATCTGTGCCATCCCAAAAAAAAAAGAACTATCCAGCCTTAAAAATAATCACAGTCAAAATTAAAAAGTCGGCTTTGAGCGGTTCATGATTCAAAAGAACCCTAACAATAACTAATCCGCACCACATGATGCCAGGTTGAGCTCCATTAAAGCTAGAGCAAATGAGGAGCCGACCAATTTCCCAATGAAAGTGGCTTGAAGTGGAAAATAACGTAAGAATCCGGCAAGAACCTCCATTAAAAAGAAAAAAAAAAAGATCAAAGTATAAGGCTTGAGCGGGAATGGAGCCCGAATCCGAAACAGAAATGAAATAGGAAAAGGGAAGGTTTTGGAAGATACCCAGTTTCGGAATCCAATTGATAGAAGAATGCCGAAATTGCACAAAATCTTGCCGGAGAACCTCGAAGATATCGAGGGATCGGCCTGATCGCATTTCGGAGAGTAGGAAATAGGGGTAGGGGAGACTGATGAACCAGACGGGGAAAAACCTCCTTAATATGCGATGCCGTAATTACCCTCCCAATTTTTATTTTGCTCCGAGACACAGGGCCTTTTGGTAGCATATTATTAAATGAATTTAGACAGGATTTTAATTAAAAATCAATCAAACATTAAAAAAATAAAAAAAATTTAAAACTCATTTTCGAAACTCCGTTAAATCTATTTTTCTTTTTGTATCTTCAATTTTTTCCTGCAATTTTCTCATGATAGAGATGTAAATCTAGATTTAATAAATTCGATTGAAAACTCCATAAAAAAATTTATCAAAATTGTAATTTAGTAAATATCATTAATTTTAAATGACTAATATACATTGCACTAATTTAATGAATAATTAAGAATAATCAATGTTATAATGTGTTCTTTAAACAAATTACTCATCTCTTATAGTTATAATTGTTTGTTTAGGCAATTCATAACTTCTCAAAGATTTCAATATGAATATGATTCGTCAGGAAAGCTACTATAGAAGCAATTAAAAGGAACCGATTGTCTGTTTAGTACGAATATGTGATAACAAGTATGGAAGAATTAGTTTCGAAAAATGATCATTATGTCTCTGTTGGTAAAACTATTTAAAACAGAATTGTTACAGTCGCATTTTTGAAACTTCATAAGCAGAAATTTATTTCAAAACAGAACAAAAAGTTCAGATACACCACTCACTTAACAGTGAGTACCAAAAGTACTAAGAAAAGAAAAGCTAATAAAATTACAAGTAAAATGATGATTATATTATTTTTCGCATGAAGACGGTGTATGTCACGGCCTAAACTGTCATCCAATGATGTTATTAATTCACAATCACTTTCGGCATTGGAGTCAACCTGACCATCAGCCCACCGGAAGAAGTCACACCGTTCTACGAGTCTCTTAGGGCATCTGTAAAAATGTCAACCGTAGTTGTGGGACTGACGTGACCTCAGAAAAGATGTCTCTAGTCCGTAGTAGCATAGCAATCTTCAAGGAGTCCCAAGATTTCTGGAGCTTATATTTCCTGAAAGCATCGAAATATAAACCATTAGTCATTTATTTTAAGCTGTAAACTATTAGAAATAAGAAGAAAAACATATCAAACTGACAGTTAGAATAGCAATGATGACAATGAAATTTTGTGTCCCTTTTCAAAGGCTATCTATTTTACTACCTCATATATGGGGGTGCGTGACAGTGAAAAAAAATAGAGAAGAAGTACAAATGTTTCATAACAGTTAGAATAGCAGGGGTGGCAATGAAATTATGTGTCCCTTTCACACACAAACTTCTTATTATATGCCACAAAAGAGTATTATGAGTATCTAAGTATAGAATGTCATGAAACAAATTATTCAGACGCTATCTGTTTTATTGCCTCACATAAGGGTGTGTGTGTGTCAGTGAAAAAAAATAGAAAAGAAGTACAAATGTTTCATATGAGTGAGAATAACAATGGAGGCAATGAAGTTCTGCTGCCCTTTCATACACAATTTGCTTATTATATGCCCTAAAGGGGTATCAGTATCTAAGCATTTAATGACATAAAATAAATTATTCAGAGGCCATCTATTTTACTGTCTCATGGGTGTGCGTGTCAGTGAAAAAAATAAAGAAGAAGTACAAATATTTTATAACACTTAGAATAGCAATTGTGGGAATGAAATTAGGTGTCCCTTTCACACACAAACTTCTTATTGTATGCCCTAGAGGAGTATGAGTATCTAAGCATAGAATGAAATGAAATAAAATATTTGGAGGCTATCTGTTTTACTGCATCACATATGGGTGTGTGTGTCAGTGAAAAAAATAGAGAAGTACAAATGTTTCATATGAGTGATAATAACAATAGAGGTAATGAGTTCTGTTGCCCTTTCATACACAATTTTCATATTATATGCCCCGAAGGTGTAGCATATTTATGAATTTAGTGGCATGAAATTAATTATTCAGAGGCTATCTATTTTACTGCTCCCTGCCCTCTTCTACTGTAGTAAACGGTTGCCTCACTCTTTCTTACGTACGCGACGGGCCTGCCTGCTTTAGGGGTGGGTCAATTGGAGGGCTCTCGACTGGTCCCTCCTGGATCGACCCACAGGCGGGAGGCGTAACAATACTCTCATCCAAAAAATGTACCCTGTCCTCAAGGTAGAAGGATGAAAACTGCTTGTGGATCACCTTGTAAGGCTCTTACGTTGCTTCATAGTCTAGCAACCCTTTTTACTTGACCAATAACTCCTTCACTTCCCCTACTCGTCGGCACACTCCTTTGATCTCTAGAAGCTCCAAAATCACCTCCAAGTCACCCGTCAGCATCAGCGATAATGTAGATGAGTGTGTATAATTTCCAATCGCACGACTCAACTCTGATATATGAAAGATCGAGTGTTGTGAGGGCGATGGAAATAACCTCAAACTGTAGACCACTACCTCGATGCGTGTCATCACCTCATACGGTTCAAAGTATCATGGTGAAAGTTTCCCACTCCTCCTGGCCAATGTCTTCTGTCGGTAGGCCCTCAACTTTAAGTAGACCATGTCACCTGATTCAAATTGCACATCAATCCTACGTTCATCCGTTTTCCTCTCCATGATTTGTTGAGCTCTTAGTAGATACCCTTTGAGTTCTTCTAATATCTTGTCCTTCTCCTTCAAGTACTGATCGATGCTGGTTACTGGTGTAGCGTATGCCCATAATATATATATATCAAGTGAGGTGGATCTCGCCCATACAATACCTTGAAAGGGGTAGTCTGTGTTGTGGTGTGATACAAAATATTATACTAATATTCAGCCCACACAATCCACTTGATCCATAGCTTCCATGTATCAAATACAAAACAACGCACCGATGTTTTCACACACCTGTTGACCATCTCTGTATGCCCATCATACATGGGATGATATGCAATGATTCTCTTGAGAAATGTCCCTTACAATCTGAATAGCTCTTTCCAGAAGTGGTTGGGGAACACCTTATCCCTATCTGATACAATCGATTATGGTACTCCATGCAAGCAGACAACTTCTCGGATAAACACCGCCGCTACTGAGATCGAAGTGTAGGGATGTTGTAAGGGAATAAAATGTTCATACTTACTTAGGCGATCGACAACTATCATGATCACCGTGAATCCTTCTGACCATGGCAACCCCTCGATAAAATTCATTGTCACTTCTTCCCAAAACTTCCCCGGTAATGCTAATGGTTGTAGCAACCCTTATGGTGTCGTGGTCAAGTACTAATGTCGTTGATACACATCGCATTTTGCCACGATATCCTCTACATCTCTGCACATCCCTGCCTGATAAAGCTTTGCCGCTATACGACTGTAGGTCTTCTGTACCCCTAAGTGTCATCTGGTCACACTTCCATGAAACTCCAATAATCTAGGAATATATTTCGACGCCTTGGGTAGCACGAATCGCCCATGGTGGAGCAGCTGCTGCCCCCTCAATTCTTATACTGGATGACTGCTCAGATCATGTAGTAACTCGACCCTTATTTTCCTCAACTCCTTATCCAGTTCGCTCTCCTGTCTCAAGGCTTCCTAATCTAGGACCAAGGGTACCGATAGGGCCATTAGTTGAGGTTCCTCCACCTTTCTCGATAGCGTCGACTGCCTTGCTCTCTAATCTTGGTCGGTCTTGAATCTCAAAATCATGTCCCAATAGCTTGGATAGCCATCTCTGATGCTCCTCAGTCACCATCCACTGCTCCAGAAGATCTTTGAACTCATATGATCTGTCTTAAGTAGAAAATGTCATCCCAACAAATAAGGCCACCACTTTTGAATGGACAAGAAAATTGCCATGAATTCTCGTTCATACACTGATTTTAGCCTCGCTCTAATCGTAAGAATTTGACTGAAGTAAGCAACTGACCGTTGGTCCTTGAGCACTGCTCCCAACATGTACCCTAACACATTCGTTTCCACCACAAATCATTTACTAAAATCTGGAAATGCTAATAAGCTGGTCATGGCTCTTTTCAGCTGCTCAAATGTCTTTTTGCTGCTTTCCCTCATTTGAAGTTGTCTTTCTTCAACTGTTCCATCAGTGGCCATGCTATTATGCCATATCCTCTCACAAACTTCCGGTACTAGCCTATGAGACCCAAGAATACTCTTAACTCCTTCAAACCCCTTGGTAAGGTCCAATCCACCATAGCCTTAATCTTGGATTGATCCACTGCTACCCCCGTTCTGGTCACCACATGTCCTAGGTACTCCACCTGTAACAGTGCAAAGCAACCTTTCTTCAAGTGGCATATAACTAGTGCTCCCTCAACATCTCTAGGGCTGTCCTTAGAAGCCCCACATGTTCTGTCTCTGTACGATTGTAAACCAGAATGTCATCAAAGAAGATCAGCATAAATTTTCGAAGGTAAGGTTGAAAAATCCTATTCATGAGGGAATGAAATGTCGTCGGGGCATTGGTGAGGCCAAACAACATCACTAAGAGCTCATAATGTCCTTCATGTGTCCTGAATGTTTTCTTGTGCAAATCCCACAAATTCATCCCAATCTGGTGTTATCCCGACTTAAGCTCAATTTTTGAGAAAATGATTGCCCCATAAAGCTCATCCATTAGCTCATCAATCAGATGAAAAAGAAACTTGTCCAATAACGTCTCATTGTTCAAAGTCCGGTAGTCCACACAGAATAATCTCCAACTACCATTTTTTTCTTCACCAACAAGACTAGACTGGAAAAAGGACTCGCACTAGGCATGATAATCCCCACCTCGAGCATTTCTCGAATCAGCTTATTTATCTCATCCTTCTGAACCTGGGGGTATCTGTATGGTCTGATACTGATAGGGGAAATACCCTCATTTAATGTAATAGCGTGCTCATGCATTTGTGGGAGTAGTAACCCGCTTGACTATTGGAAGACATCCGTAAACTTCTGTAAGAGCTGTTAGATATCTTCAGAAAACTTTATTAACTTTGACTCTTGAACCTCCTCAATGCTCTGTCACCCCACCAAGTAACCCAGCCCTGTTCCCCAAATCGACTTGACCATGGTTTTGAGTGACACCATAGTTTTGTACAAACTAGCATTTCCTCTCAACATCATTTCCCTACCCTCCACTTAGAACTCCATTGTCAGGGACTTCCAATCCACCTTCATCTCCCCAAGAGTTCACAACCACTTCATCCCCAAAATCACATATGTGCCGCCCAAATCTAGGGGAAGGAAGCCCTCCACCACCTATAGGTCAGGTAGTGTCTGAATCAATCCCTTGTAAATTCCCCGACTTTTCACCACCTTCCATATCCTCATCATGATGTCGAAGCTCCCTGTAGTTATCAGCTCCAATCCTAGCTTCTCCACAACCCGATTTGAGATAAAGTTGTGCGTAGCACCGCTATCTACCAACACCACAATCAGCTATTCCCCGATCCACTCCCACCTTCATGGTGTGATTTGTGGTAAATCTCACCCGAAATTAAGGGACACCTCCACTACATCCAAATGCAAATGCTCCTCCTCCGCCACATCCTCATCTGATTCCTCACTCTCTGTCTCATCATCCTCCTGAACTAACAAAATCTGAAGGGAAGGGCACACACCTTATGGTGGCCTGGAGCATCTTTCTCGTAACAACGGTAACATAATCATTTTGCTCTTTTATCCTACACTTCTGCATCTGTGAGGCACTTGAAACTTCCCTCAAGACGGGTCCCCGTATTCTTCTCCTTATGCGTCTCTTTTTGAAATGACACCGTTGCTATTAGGGTGCTCTTGTAGAATCCATCGGTGTTGCCACCTTTGCTGGTCTTTTTCATGTTTCTTACCCTCTATCATTTAGGAGAGCTCCATAATTTCTCTCAATCCACATGGTGTCAAAGGTCAGATGGCTACTCTTATGTCGAGCTTTAGACCTTTCAAAAAGTTCCCTTCTAGTCCTACTGCAAAAATATCCCTTAACCTCCCTGACAAGAGCTCCAACTTCACTTCGTATTCCGTAACCGTCCCCTCCCGAGTCAAGAGCATAGAATTACTTATGTAGGTCTCCTTCACCAATGGCTCAAAAACGCTCCAACAAGCAATTATTAAACTCCTCTCATGAGTGCATCAGATACCTTGCCTTCATCCACTAAAACCATGTTAAAGCCTTCCCCTCTAAACATAATCCCGCTGCAATGAGCTTCTCTTTCTCCTTAACTAATTAATCACAAAGTATCGCTCCATCCAATACACTCACCCATGCACATCTTTCCCTTCGAAGATCGGCATCTTCAGTTTTCTGACCCTTGCATCTCCACCCCAACTTCCTTTTCCTTCAGTATTTCCCCCCATGTATCTAGGGTGGAACTCCCTCATTCGATCATAGGCATACTCCACTCCCAATTCCCTCCTTCCTCCATCGTGCTCTTCTGTGCTCCTACCACCATCCCTCCTCCAATTTTCAGCCCATCTCCCTCTATCGGAAGTCTCCAATCCCCTTCCTCTCGGACTCCTAGGGGGACGCTCTTGTTGGTAGATGATGTCTTCCTTGTTGTCTTCTCGTTCGATCTCCTTCTCTTTTGACTTGACCAAGGATTCCCTGATCAACCCTTAGTTAGAGTTTGCAACTGGAGCGATTGACATGGCCTTGGATTGCATCTCCAAGAGCTTTTTCATCATCTCTCGCATTTCTCCTATGCTCTCAAATCCATTCAACTTTCTACAGAAGAAAACCTATCATCCATGTTGGTGAACGTTTCTTCCATTTTCGATATGATCTGCCCAACCTGTTGTTCTAGCACATCCACTTTTCTTGATGCCATCCCACCAAGATCACTGTCTTATACCAATTTGATATGCTTAGGAACCAAAATCATTGAGCAAACAATGATGAAACAGAAATAGATGGATGAAAAACTCAAACGGTGGCTGCTCTTACGAGAAACAAAGGACAACAAGAAAGATACAATGATGCTTTACTTTTCGAGAGATAGATCGTCTCTCCCATAACCCTAGACGTCGCTAGGAACACAACAAGAGAAAAAGAGAACAACAGCCAACAAAAATATAAATAAAGAAAAAATAAACCATAGGTTACCCCACTTAATAGAAAACCTTCCATAGTATTTTAAACTTTTCCTCCGAACTTCTTTAATTTCTCATCCTTGAGTATGTGATTAAGCCCCTCGTGGACCTCACCTGCTCCTTACCTTCTTCTGCTGCAACTAACGGTTGCCCCCCTCTTTCTCGCGTACGCGACCGGCCCGCCTGCTCCAGAGGCGGGTCGGTTGGAGGGCTCTAGACCGGTCCCTGCTCCAGATTGGTCCACATGCAGCAGGCGTAACAGATCTATGATAGGTTAAATACCTCAACCAATCAAGAAGAAAAATAACTTTATTTTTCTGAGATGCTAATCAAAGAATTCATAAACAAACAGAAACTGCAATTTCAAGTAAAAGCCGAACGCCTAGAGCTTCTGTGTCACAGCACCCAATCGACAAAATATTATCAAAATAGATAGCTTCAGTTCATGAGCATCAAAATTAACAGAACTTGAGTTCGTTCCTGGATTATACCAGATGAAATAAAAATGGGAGTAGGATTAAAATGTTCTTACCAACGAAAAAAATAGGTGAATTCAAACAATCACATGAAGTCTGATTAACAATAAAGAGGAAGACTAAAGTGGATAAAAGAACTGAAAAAGCACTGCCGCGTTAAAATCCCACACAATCAAAACCAAACATGAAGGAAAATTCAAGCAGCAACGAGCTTCCCATTACGAGCTCCTCACTTCGTAGGCCTGATCTCAATTCCCTGAACAATAAGGCCGCTCTTCCAGTGCAGGCTTTCGGTCTCCAACAAAGAGATAACAACCTCCCCATCATCTCCCTCTTCATTGTAGAAGTCCCCCAATAATGTTTCTAGCCACCCATCCTGCCTTGTTTGTGGTCCTTCTACCATTTGTGATTCATCTTGTGCTTCTTCAAGTGGGTTTCCCCACTGATCATACTGAGGATCGTCCTCCACTTCAGGCAAATCATCTTGTAGCTCTACTGGTTGATCATGCGGAAGCTCTAGTAAATCCATCAGGCGAACTGGCGAATTTGAGACATCGTTTCCTAGAGTAACCAACGCCTTCTGAGGAGGATATCTAAAACCCCATGCATTGTTTGATAGTTTGAATACAAGATAGGCTGAATATTTTGACCGTTTGGAGAGCATCCGAGAGTTAATCCTGCCTCGGATCTCGAGCCAGCACACATTCATTAGCTCAGCAACTTCCGAAAACCTTGCAGAATAACACTCTTCTTAATCACATAAAAAACAAGTAATGCTACTGCAGTATATATCATACATGAAAGTTTTAAGGAAAGGTTTTGCAAAGAATCGAAAAACAAATTTATTAGCACCGCAAAAAGGCAATGGTATTTGAAAACTTGTGCAAGGAATTGAAGCTTCAGTAGTTTTTGAAAAAAAATCTAGCTTTTTATTACCAAACAATTGAAGTCCCTATTTTCTAAACTCATTTTAAATACAGAAAATGCAGGTGTGAGCAACGAAAAGGAAAAACTAAAGAGCTATGGAAAAAAAGACGGTGTGTGGGCATCATTGTGCAGGTTCTCAAAGATAGTTTAAATGACAGAACTGCAAACATTTCATATTGTAATCGCATTGATTGTATGCTGTCCCATGTTACATTATAAGTCATACTATACTCGATTGTCATGATTTTAAATGCATTACCCTATAGAATCAAATTCCAAAAAAGGGAAATGAAACTTTGATAAAGATTAACTGGATCTCTTGGTGATAAAAATTTATAGAGGATTGTAAGAGTTATTCATCATTAAGAAGAAAAAAATAAACTAAATAGAACACATGTGAATAAAACAACTAACAAATTTAGCCAATAGAAGAGGCTTAACAACAAAAAAAAAGGATCATAATGGAACGATAATCCAAGTATTCCAATCTATAGAACAAAAAAAATCAAGAAAGAAATTTCACTTTATGGCAATGAACTCAAAGAACTGGGTCTACTATATGTATCTTGAACTAGTTGAGTTTTATGCATGCAAAATATTCCAAAAAAAAAGTTATAGCAAGCCTTTCAGGTCATCCAAATGTAGTTAACACAAATTTCGATATCATGAGATTATAATGATTCAATTGTAACATGAAAATAGACAAGGAATAAACATACAAACAATAAAGATACACAGGCAGATGTATAAGCTTTCAACAAGACATTGCTTTTGAACTATCTCAAAATGGAATAAATTCTAAAATTAGTTGAAAGATGAATTTGAGAAGCCAAATAAACATTGGAAGTAAACTAAAAATTTGGTTTCAAAGATAAGGAAACTAAATTTTGGGGATCCCATAAAACCCTAAACATTAAATGAATTTGAGATTTAAGATCTAGGCCCTCTATTATCTATAAAAAAATACAAGCATTTCAAGGGCAACAATTCAAATTAATAAAAGAAGCTAAGGTTGCACTACAATTGGCGAAAGAAAAGTATATTATTATTTAATTATTTCGAGCCAGAATGAGCCGAACACGGACGAACAAACATTTGTTTGTCTTCGGCTCGTTTATACATGGAGCTCAAGAAAATTATTCGTGTTTGACTCGCTTGCTTAACAATCAAATCAAATGCAAGCTTTTTAACGAGTTGAACATGACTTGTTCCCGAATGACGAGCTTTATTGACAGCCCTAATAGTAGCATAGGAAAACAAAACAAAACTTAAAACAAACAACTTTTAGCAACAAAAACATAAAGACAAACCAAATGGAAAATAGGGGAAAAAAAAAAGAAACTTTTGCTAACATAAAAAAGCGGCATTTACATACCTACCACCTAATTCCCATTCATTAACTTACCTAACATCTAAATTTTACCTTTTAATTTTATACCACCCAAATCTTTCATAACACATAAAAATTACCACCATTTTAACTTTTGAAAAGTGAAATACTCCTTTTCATGCATAGGTAAGGTGGTATTTATGTAAAAATCAAAATTTAGGTCTTAGATATGTAAATATGTAATACAGAGAGGGCAGAAGCAAAAAAAAAAAAAAAAAACTATAATAAAAACAGAACAATCTCATTACCTTGATTCAGGGTGATGAATCCATGTCCAATATTCCGGAGTCTCCCCCCATACAATCCAGAGCTCCCTCGCCGGCAAGATGAAGCACTTGATTCCGGTCTCTCTGTCCACATAAAATCCCTGCCAACACAAAGCATCAGCGCTACAGAATGAAAACATGAACCTAAAATTTTAGGAACAGATCTGCAAAAATCTTTATATATTGAAAATTTAAACAAGAACAAACCATCTTCCCACCGTCAATGAGAATTGGATCGCTGAGGCGGAAATAGAGATTCTTCATTGAAGCGAAATCCACTTGATCGACTGCTCGCGCGAGGATCTCAGTGTAATCCGACGGTAAAAAACGCTTCCATACGTCGTCGGAGGCCGCCGCCGAACGAAACCCTGCCGATACAGCCTCCGATCGGCACGCATCTCTGGGAGAAGTTAGCGATATCGCGTGCGACACGCACTCTCTCGGCAGTCCCAGTATGTTGCTACAGACTGCACAGCTTCCTCCGACCTCCATCTCTCTCTCTGTCAAAGTCAAAGAGGAGAACAAAGCAGTTAAGTACCAAAGGGCGCCGACCTTCTAAAATTTATTCTACGGCTTTTAAATAGTTTTAGCACTTAGGATGCTCTATTGTTCTGAGTACAGATAACTTACAAAAATGAAGCATTGTGTAAATAGTTTTAGCACTTAGGTCGGAAGTCACTTGTTAAGTGAGTCCCATAAATTTTAATACTGATTAATCTCAGTGTATTATGGTTAGAGGTGTAAACGAACCGAACACGAACGAACAGAGCTAGTGTTCGTGTTTGAAATGTTCGAACACATCACTGTTCGTGTTTGGTTCGTTTAACAAACCGAACGAAAAAAAGTTGTTCATGTTATTCTTGTTTTCTTATCGAACGAATTGAACACGAACTTCCTAGCGAACCGAACACTAACTGTTCGAGAACAACGAGCTTTTTTGACATCCCTAGCTTTAATATCATACTTCCTCAAAATGAAGCAAATTGATCGGATATTTTGTACACATCGGATAATTCATAATTCCTCAAAATAATTATAATTTATAGAAGTTAATTATTTAAAATATGATAAATTTTTATAATATATAATTATTTTTAAAATATCATAAATATTTTTTATATAATTATTTTAAATTATTCTATATTTTGAACAATAATGAACCGAACACGAACGAACACATCACTGTTCGTGTTTGGTTTGTTTAACAAACAGAACGAAAAAAATTATTTGTGTTCGTCTCGTTTGTTTATCGAACGAATGGAACACGAACTTCTTGGCGAACCGAACACGAACTGTTCGCGAACAACGAGCTTTTTTGACAGCCCTAATTGCGGTGGGTCTTGGACACATAGCGCTACACTATTGGACTCCACTCACAAATTCCGTCCGAGTCCGGATGTAATATTTGGCTCTGTAAGGGGAGATTGAAATTGGGAGGAACTTTGGGGCATATATTAATTTCCAACCTCTTCAATTTACAAATTTTTTGAGAGAGAGAGAACCCTTAGGAAAAAGGATCAGGAGCCCTTCAGGAAAGAGAGTTGAAAATGAAAAATGATTTTTCAGTTTCCTCTCATTTGACTTTTTTATAATGAGATAAAATTTTTATAAAATTGGCCTAGTAGTATGTCGAGGAGTGTATTATTGACTTTTCTCTAATCTATTGACAAATGATCAGTATTGTGAATATGAGATATCATTGGCTACTGTCAGATATTGCAAATACATCGGTCATCCCGAATATCTAGGCAATGAGACTGAATCCCAATGTTGAGTGATGTTTTAAATGAAGAATTGACGGATGTCCTGATTTATCGTTATGGTTGGGACCTTCACACGGATAGGTTTAAGTTACCCTCTCGAGGAAGATGACAATATGCGGGATCAAGTTCTTCGAAAAATGAGCTTATTTCAGTCATTTCGGCTGGTAGGCTGAATTCAACCAAATTCCGCAGGTGAGCTTGATTCTGTGAGATAAAAATCAATTAAAATTTTCGTATACCAATATTTGTGTATGCATGAGCTAAATAGAATTTCAGATTTATCAAATCCAAATGTTGACTAGTGTTTGGTTCAATCAAGAATTAATCCAGTTAAATATGTTTGACATTTTTGGCATAAATTTGTTCGATATTTTTAGTATAAATCTATTTGACGTGTTTTCTTTCTAAGCTAAATCGGTTAAATTCATGTAATAATCGAGATAAAATTAGATTTAGCTACGTTATTTTTCATATTTTTATTTGAATTTAAGTTCCAATTCGAATGTAAATCATAATAAAAGGGTGCTACCAAATGCCCCCTCAATGATTTTAGTTATAGCCTTCTTGAAAAAAAAGTTTAGGATGCATATATAGGTGTTTAGAAAGACATGATTGATGCAGAGAATTCTTATAAGAACCAATGATTATTTAAGAATTAAAAAGGGCTTTTACATGTGCATCACACAATTTTTATGTATTTACCTTTTGTATTTACATATGCAACGCTTCAAAATTCAATATTACATCAAAATTATTGCTCTCATTCAATATCCAAGATTAATGATAGTGGAGTGCCTTGCAACATCTCAGAGTCCACACAGTTCATATTTAGGTGTTATTGCGGGAGATCTACTTTGCCGCTCATATCATTCACGGACTGGAGCAATAAAGACATGGAGCACTTCAAGAAGAAGATGTTAGCTAAAATAAAGGTAACTTCATGAAGTAAATATATTTATGATATTATCTTGCTAATTAAATGCTTCTCTAACTGTGCTTAATTTTATAGTACAAATTTGAGTTTCTTGGCCACATACAACGTTGAATACAATTTCTAGGCATTAAGTGGTGCAACTATAAGACTAGCCTGAGCATTGAGATAGTCGACCATTCGTAGAAATAATGGAGGATGTGCCTGAGATAATAGATGCACTACAGTGGTATCAGCTTATGACCTAATGATCAAAGCTTGAGGATCAAGTGAAAATTACAATTTAACTTTTTGAGTGCCTTATACTGATAAAGTCAAAGTATTTGTTATAGGTCATAATAGCAAAAAATGCTAAAAATACTAAGAGGCGGACATGTCCCCATACAGTTAGTCATCAGTTTTATGCAGAGACAAAAAAAAATGATACTGCAATGAATATTTTTTTCAATATATTTTTGATATTAAATTACAAGCTAATTTCACTAATACTTTTTCTTTAGGATATTCAAGATATATTGTTGTAGAAAATTAATAGGATGCATAAGGACGAACGTGGGTGCCTGAGAGATTAGTAACATTAGCTTAATTACAAATACAAATTACATTTATTTTTAACAATGATCATAGCATTTTTATCTTTGATAATTTGGATGCAAGCATGTGCAATGCTTAAATGAAAGTTTAATAGTATAAAATGAAAATATAGAAGCAAAGAAAAGAGTTTTAATGGCAATTATGCGGCCTAAACACCTTGGTAGAGAACATACACAGGGTTTTGAAGTTACTCCAACTAGTTATTTTCCTAATAGCACTACCACTTCAAATTAAAGTAGAAGTAAGTAGCTTTGCTCGGTTTGCTAGATTGGAGAATAGATTTGAGAATGAGATATAGTCTCTACAACTTGAAATGTGATAATTCATGCATCAATACAGATGAATTATTCAACGAGCATGCGCATCAAATTCAGTATCATTTTATATTATCTAACAATACTTACAACAAGACTGATAACTAAAGTTCAACTCGTATAAAGTTGTTTTGTAGATTATACACTAAAGTTCATCTAATATTGTAATAAGAAAATATCAGAACTATGATTTTTTATTTGTATATTAGTTTGTTGGTGGACCGTGTCAACTGTTGATTTGAGTATATTGCATTGAGGCATTTGATCATGTTACAAATGTTTTGGCTGATGGATGAGTGCATCTGTTGGTATTATAACTTATTCAATGAAAATTTCTTCTTATATATGAAAATTGGCATATTCAACTGGAAGAGCTACACGTGTGTAACGTGTTTTATTTTGATACACATAATGCAGTTTTTGCTTTAGATATAATAACATTGGAGATTTATATTGTTGAAACTCTAATCAAGTTCTGCACAACATGTAAATGTCAAATTTAGGAGGATGATATACATATTGCTTTCATTTTTCTTTTCTCCTCTTCAAATTTCTGTAATTAGGACTGTTTTCATATTATATCTGTAAAATTTTGCTTTCAAATAAGGGTCATAGATAACCAATTTGTTAATATTAGTACTATATAATTTGACTGATTTTATGGTAACATAAAGCTAGAATTAACAAATTGTTTAAAAATGCTTTGAATGACAATGTCATTACTCCATTATATTGAAATTACTTAACTTATACGTTTTAATTGCAATAGGTTCACAACATGCATATGTAACCAAGTTATATATATATTGAATTCTATTTACTAGTAATGATTGCAACCAAAAATAGAAAAGAAATAAAACAAAATGAAGTTGATTTAAACAAGCATTGCTGCATCAAAATCTCACACAAACAATCAAAACCACATTTCAAAATAAATAGAGTTCACAGTACAGCCAAAATACCAAAGAAATAATAATAAAAAAAGGCAAGTCAGTATCTACCTTCACATACAAACCCCCTTCCTAGGCCTGATCTCAATTCCTTGAACAATAAGGCCACGCTTCCAATGCCATCCATGATTGCCCAAAAACAATATAACAACCTCCCCATCATCTCCCTCTTCATTATAGAACTCCCCCAACAAAATTTCCATCCACCCATCCTGCCTTAATTGAGGTCTTCCCACAATTCCACCATCCCTTTCTAATTGATCTTGCCCTTCTACGCTTCCAATGTCCATCAGGCGCATTGAGAGGTATGAGACATGGGCTCCTATGGTGACCTTCCCCATTTGTGGAGGATCCTCTAAGCCCACCGGTCTACTTGATAATTTGAATATAAGATAGGCTGAATAGTATGCCCTTTTGGAGAGTAACCTAGAGTTAATCCTGCCACAGATCTGCAGCGAGGACACTTCAATTAGCTCAGCAACTTCCGGAAACCTTGCACAACAGCACTCTTCTCAGTCATATATAAAAAATGCAAAAGGTACAGTAGTATAATAATAAAGTATCATACAAGAAAGCTTTAAAAAATGTTTTGCAAAGATCCAAAACAGAATTACCAGCACAGTAAGACCGTTGAAAACTTTTGCGAAGAGGCTTCAATAGTTTAAAAAAATAAAAAATAAAAATCTAAATTCTTATTTCTAAACAATTTAAGTCCATGTCAGACTCTAGAAGTACAGGTGTCGGCAGGACAAAGAAAAAAAAATAAAAGGAGCATTTACATACATGCCACCTACATCTAGCTGCAGGGCGGTGTCAGTAGTAGCAAACTCTGCGGCTTTCGCCTTTTTGTCCTACAGAATCTTCCTAATGCGCCTCCTTTCATGTGTCTTAGTCAGTCGCATGGACCTTGAATTGGACCCAATCTCGAATACGGAAAAGGGCGGGGCAAAAGCATCGACTGACACTTCTTCGTATAGAATCTCCTTCCCTTTGTTTAGCGGAGCAATTGGTGCAGTAGCGGTGAATCCGGTGGTAGAAGAAAAAACAGTCCTGGGAGCAGTCCCAACGTTCCTAGCAGCAGACTTTACAGCAACAACAGCATTCTTTTCAACCAATGCCCTCTTCAGAGAGAGAATTTCCTTAGCAGACTTCAAGTTAAACTCCACAACATGCTCGATGGACATGTCCGTTTAAGACTTCATCATTGCGTCAGCGACGTTCCCGAACTTGGCTTCAATATCGTCAAATCCTTGTCCAAACTTAATGACTGCCAAGTCAGGCAGCTCGCTCTTGCTAACAACAAACTTCATTCCGGTGGCAAAAAAAAAAAATCAACTTTAGTGAAGACATTGTCTCTGTCATTTGAAGAATTTCAGGAAGTCAATGACTTTCCATGCCTTGTAATTTCAGCAAAAGTACTCAAGTTAACGCACTTATCTTATGAACTGGGCATCCTTTGAAATTTATTCATGTGAAGTTTGTTTCCAATTTTGTATTTTGCTTGGAGTTTAAATGTAGGATTGTGAGAGTGGAGTTTCAATTTAACTCGTTCACAACAAGTTAAACTCAAAGAGGAATGAAGCGTAGGACCCGGTCTGAGATTTGGAAGGGGTGACTTTGCATCGAACTCGCTTCGATAGACCACTCCTAACTTATCAAACATATTGGGGGTCCACCCTACTTTACAATTTTAGAGATTCCAGAACCCCTATGTTTAAGGGTGTTTAAACAAATGGTTCATGAATCCAAGAAGAGTTGACTTTATTGGCTCAAGGAAGAAATGAGCTCAGTATGTCAACGGAAGAATGGTAGTCTGCCCCACGAGGAACATGGACACACTACCGATGTATAAAAACAAAACCTACAGATTAAAATGGACAGAGGAACTAGTCCCCAGCGGAGTCTCCAGAAGTTATCGGCCAACTTTTCTTTGAAAGCGTCTTAAGTTTGGAAAAATAAATGATTTAATTTAATATAAAAGATATATAAATTTTTTAAAATAGTAATATTTTAATTTTGAAAAATGAGACCGACCGGATCTTATTTGCCCAATAGTTTGCATAATCATGCCCGAAACCACAAATGATACACCTTTCTCAAAAAATAAATGTATCCCGCGGCGGTGAATCCAATCATACAACTATGAGGTTTATGACATCCGTTTGGTCTGCGAACATTTTGTGTGTGATCGATAAGTTCCCCTACATAATATAAAGATTAAGTAGGTTTATTTTACCTGGGATCCAAGTTTCCTATAAGGGCAAGCCGCTATAGTTAATTACATCCCAAATAACTGAGATCACTTGAGAAAACTCTTGATAATGATCAGAAGTATTAGTCTTCAAAAATTCAAGGTTTATGTTTTCACGGTAGAACACAGAAAATCAAGGGAGAAAGTACCAAATAGTAGCAGTTATTTTAGGAGTCCAAAGAAAGGGAAATGTAGGGGATTTCACAGATTCTGAGGAGAACTCTCAGTGACTTCCCAAACTATCCTACTGTGTGGCTACATTTTGGAGACGATGTTAATTAAGTGTTTGATCCTGCCAACTTTATTATTTGAGACTTATACTTGCATAATGTCCGATTATGCAAATAGCCCACGGGAATACGAGGGTTTACTTCGTGTCGAACAACAACCTTAGAACCTAAGGTGAGTTAGGGACTTACCCTGCACAACGTGTTGTGCAGGGGACTAAAGAGGATATGGATTTATGTTACGCTGGGCGAGCTACCTTGAAGTCCTCTGAGTTGTTATTGTTAAACTAAGGGGAGATTGCTAAAGATCCTCTTGCAGCTCGATCCAAACTCCTCGTTATGCTGCCCACGGAGTTAGCTCCAATCCTCCTGCTGTAGCAGTGGCTCCAGGGTTTAAGGGTTTGAGGTTGGTGGTTTGTGTCACATTTTGATTTGTTCGTTGTTATTGTTCAAATGTTGAAATGCTCAAGGGGAATTAACAAGTTCATTTGAATCCTCTGTACAAATCTTCAACATTCACTTGTTCATCAATATATATTACCAATTGATAAGTTCTAGTAGAAAAACGTAAGCATGCTGGGCATTAACAAGTCCACAATTCCATTCTTCATAATTTCGTGGTTTGAGACAATAATGTAACTGCGAAATTCAAAAGTTCTAACTCTATGTGGAATATTAATTCTAAAGTGCAAAAATGAAAAGAATCCCTTGCAGTTTCAAAAATGAGTCTAAAGAACCGTAAGGTGAATTGAGTGTAAGACAATTGGAAGAAGGGGAGAAGTTATCGATATCAACAAACCTTCCACAGTAAAGTGGACTAATCAGCCCGTGACAAAGAAATACCTTACAAAGCTGAAATGGTAGCTTTATAGATTTCGCGCAAATGGGAGACCGGAAGGATGGGAAGCTCTTGGTGATCCTTGCAACTCACGATCCAGTCATTGCCTTACCAGCTAGCTCTAGTCGCGATTTTGCCGCAAGGATCTGGTCACGAGGGCGATGGTTCTAGGTCACGCGAGAGAAGGCGAGAGTAGAGGAGGGGAGGTCGAAGGGGAAGGAGGGAGCCGACGAGTGTTTCTGGCGCAGAGGGGGGAGGCGAACTAAACGACTGTTCGGTAGCGCGAGGAAGAGAGGAGAGGCAAGCGGGGGTCTTCGGCGCAGAGGAGGAGAGGCGAGCAGAGGTCTTCGATGCAGAGAAGGATTAGCTCGCGAGAGGAGGGCGACTAAACAAGTGAGGGTTTCGGTGCAGAGGAGAAGAGGCGACGACTTCGGTGCAGAGAAGGTCGAAGCAGGCGAGCGGGAGAAGGAAGGGGGCGAATCTGTCGAGCGAGAATAGGGAGCTGGCGGAGCGTGAGAGGAAGGCCCAAGGCTTCTGTGAGGGTTTCGGTCTGGTCGAGCGAGAACAGGGAGAGGGCAAGCGTGAGAGGGTGAGCGTGAGGAAGAGGGAGGTCAAATATTTCGGTGCAGAACAATAGCAATATGGGAAAGGAAGAATCGAATTTTGGTGCAGGGAGGAGGAGAATCAAATGGGAGAGGCGAAGCAGGCAAGTGCTTCGGCTCGCAGAGGAGAGCAGGCGTGCTCGTTCGAGCGGAGCAAGAAAGGGGGAGCAGGATCGAGAGGCGCGGCCGAAAAAATCAAGGAGATAACGAGCCGAGCGGGATTTGTATCCCGCGAATTCCAAAAGTCCTTTACGCTTGCATTGGGCGGGGAATTGAATGTTTTCATCCATGGAGTAGTTTTATTTGGAACATAATAATTTTTAATTAAATTTAATTAAGATGAAATTAGGTCGCTGATTTGAAATTTGAAAATTCGAAAGTTAAAATTACTTAGCTCGTGTTCAGCCCACATCAAGCCCGAATTGGACCTGTTCTGAGCTAAAACTACATCCCCTAATTAAATATTCATGCGCATAAATTTTCGTGTCGTTGGTACGCGCAGAACAATAGCAATATGAGTGTATTTCCTAGCTAAAGTCAACGCTCCGGACGCGGTCGCATGATCCATTTCGTCATCCAGGTTCATCTGGATGAGTTCGTTGACGGTCGGGCTAAAAATGTGTTAACTTTGGTTTTCTTCGAATTTTGGGTTCGTGACGGATTATTTTGAAAATTGATCTCAATTTGATTGTCGGTGCAATGTGTGTAAGTGTCGGTGACGTAAATTATTAGGTTTATGCACGTTGAATGTGTGAATTGCAGTGTTCGCGCTGCCGAGTCACGAAGGGTTCACCTAAGGTCGTCTGAACCCATAGGAAGTCATTTTTGGGCCCTCTACATGTTAGTTCTTAGCCCTTGCAACTAAGAGTCGAGTGCTTGGGACTCCTCATACGAGGTCTTCACAAAAATAGGTAAAGAAGTTGTTCGAAGTTCTATGCGAGGTAGGTTTCAATACTAGTCCTCTAGGAGGGTCAAGAGGGAATCCTATGGCTAGATCTTACACTCTAAGGAGGGGAAACAAAGACCTAAAAAATGAGGTCAACATGCATATTGAGCATTACTTGAGTTGTATTTGCTTTATCCGGGAGTGGAAGGCAACATTCTTTGACAAGTAAATAGCATCTTGACTATCAAAAAATTAAAATGATCATTTATTGATGTTGGTTCACTTCTTCTAGAAACTGTTTGAACAAATCATTTCTTTGTTAGCTTGTAGATGGTAACCACATAACCAAATTGTATTATTGATAATGTAAAAACCTTGCATGGCTTTGATGCCCAATTGATGTGAGTGCCACTTGAGGAGTAAAAATGCCCTTTAGCACTTTTTCATGTATCTAGGTCTCCTCCCAAATCTATGTAAACATATCCATGCAATAATAAGCAAACCTTTTTAAACTTCAATAAGTTATTAATTACATCTTTCAAGTACCTAAGATTGGCTAAGATCCAATTAAAAGCCTCCCAATGTTCCTTTCCTGAATTTTACATATATTGACAATTTTCACAATATGTATAATGTCTAGCTTTGCAAACCACTACATACATCAAAAGTCAACTACTGATGCATAACAAACTTTGGCCATATACTCCACTTCAGCTATCTTTGGTGAGTATTCTTTCAAAAGCTTAAAGTGGACTGCAAGTGATGTGTTCAATAATATTGCTTTCATCATATTGAATATATCCAACATGTTCCCATTGTACTATGATTGTGATAAGTTCAAAATACATGTAGCTTTATCTCGATCTATTCTCATGGCAATAATCATCTTAACTTTCCTTAGATTATAATCAAATTCCTTTGATAGTCTTCTTTTAAGATCATTAATTTCTAGATGTCGACGCTACAATTAATATATCAACAACAAATAAAGCAAGATGATACCATTTTTTCAGCGCTTTTATATAGCAATAATGATCACCTTTGTATCTATAAAATATCATGCATGAATACATCTATTTTGAGGTACCATTAGCATGGAGCTTGCTGCAAATAATATAGGCTTTTATTGATTTTACAAATTAAATTTATTCTTTTTGTACAACAAAAGCTTTAAGTTGAACGCACAAATGTCTCATCTAGATCCTCATAGGGAAAAAACAGTCTTAATATCGATCTGTACTAGTGCAAGTCTTTTAATCTATAATTACAATTTTCAAAAATCAACCATATAATTCTTTATTTAATTATATTTTAAAAAACTTTAATATAGAAACTATCTTACTTTTGTTGAAAACCATTCACTACCAGCCTGACCTTATACCTTTCTTTGTAATTCTACTCCTCTTTGACTTGTAGGTTAATTTATTTTATATATTTTTTTCTTTAGGCAACTTAATCAATGTCCACATATTAAATTTTCTAAAGAGAATCTATCTCTTCTTTTATTGCAAGCTCTCACTTAATTGAATCGTTAACTTGCATATCTTATAAATTTCAAGTTCAACTTTATCAGTAAAAATACAGAGAGAAGAAAATCAATTAGCATAATTTCGAATTCTTTGTGATCACCCAACTTAGATTATAGGAATATTTGGTTGAGACTACTTCTGATCATTTTTTTATTATCTCCCGGCTTTAACAAAATTAATTGTCTCTAATAATTCAACTCTCTATACTAAATATTCCCTTTTTAATTGTGCTTGGCCTATCTTTCAAAATTTCAATTTCTTTGAAAATAATTTTATTATCTATGATAATATTTTATTTTTATCATCCAAGAACCTACAGCCCAAGACATTAATGCTATAACCAATAAAATAACATGTTTTTTATTTAAGAGAAATTTCTCTCCTTCAATTTATCTATGTAAATATAATAAAGGTAATAAAGAAAATTCAAATGTGAGAGATCTGGATTTTTTCATATCCAGGCTTCTTTAGAAAACCTAAAATTAAGAACTAAAGATAAGCCCAGATTGATAAGATATGTTACTATATTTATTGCATCAACCAAATATATTTTTTTTGCAGGACTACATGTAGTCTCATGCTTCTATCCCTTTCATTTAAAATCTTGTTTATTCTGTTAGCGATTCCATTCTATTGAAAACTTCTTATGATTGTTCTCTACATACAATCGCATTAGAAACACAATAATTTTTTTGATTTCATGCTATTAAAGTTCCCATATTTATCAAATCGTAAGCATTTAATCTGTTACATTAGTCTAACTTTCAATTAATCTTTCTATCTTACAAAATTATTTAGCAAATCAATTTTCTTCTAATAAAATAAACACATCTTTTGGATGCAGTCATCTATGAGCATGACATAATATATCAAATTACCTACAGATGGAATGGGAGATGGGCCCCAAAAATTTCTGCATTAATTCTAACCTTTTAATTTCAAGATCCCTTTCAATTTTTGAGAACTCGGCCTTCTGTTCTTACCTAAAATACAATCTTCAAAAAAATCAGAACTAAATAGATTTTAAATATGACAATTTATCTTAAATATGAAACAAGTATAGGCCCTTCTCACTCATGTGGTCTTATCTTTGAAGCTAAATATTGATCTTCTCAATGGAACACGTTGGAACTCCTGCTATTTCAATATTGGTGGTGGTATATAGTGCATCAGTCTTGTTTCTTGTCTTCTTTGGCTATCTTAAAAATGTCAGCATTGAATGCGACATTGCATCATTCTATTGAAATTTGTCTCATAGAAATCAAATTTCTCCATAGGCTAAGCATGTGTCTAACTTTACACTACTTTTATGTGAGTCCAGCTATGATATGGAGTATCACATCATTAATGCCTACACTATCTAAGAACTCATATTCAGCAAGAAATACTTTACCATAGCTGCTTGTAGAATAACGTTGTTAATTTTTTAAGAAAAGAAGTATAAAATGATGCACCAGAGTCTAATATCCATATGTCCATTGGATTATAACATCAAGGATCAATGCACCTTGAACTTCATTTGCGACAACATTCACAATTTTTTACTTTCTATTTTTTACCCTTCTTTTACTTGCTGCAATTTTTCATCATAGGTTGTGACCTTTTATATTGTCAACATCCACCTAGATGACCTCAAGATTTATTTCTATTCTGATGTATATGTTGGCTCTTTTTTTATGATTTAGATTTACCTTTGTCTTGATATTTTTTTTTATTTGAGCCCAGCTCTTATTATCAATATTCAAAGCAAAGAAAAAAAAAAAGAGTTCCACAGTCTCACGCCATCATATATCTTCACTAAGAATAAGGCCCCTGCTATCATTCAACTTTAATTTGCTTGATCCATAAGAGTTGTTGATGGTTATTATTATACAGTTCTAACTTTCAAAGAGCGACATAATTAAACTTAAGAAATGAACTTTATCATTAAAATAAATATCCACAAAGCCAAACTAACATGTGATCGAATTAAACTTATTGGTAAGCTAAACAATCTAAAGAACATAAAATTTGCACATAAAATATATCTATTTCTCATAACTATCTAATAATGCCTTCATCATGCCTCTGTGATCTTTTCATTGAGAAAGTTCAAGGCAACATTCCTAACATGAATAAGCGAATAACTGCCAATATTTGTCTATCCATCCTAACTCATCTTGATCAATAATGAAAGGCTTTGATACCTTCAAAATTTAACAAAGCTTTTGTTTGATATAGATAGTCTTCTCTTTACACCTTCCAATAGTCAAAATTTTACCATCAAATATCAAATTTTGAGAGAAAACACAATGACATATTATCAAAACAAAGGCTAAACATAGAGAAGGAATTTGTTATTGTTATTACTGCTATCTTCACTTCTCTACTATGTAAGCTTCTTTCTTTCTTCATTACTAAAAAAGCTTCTTTTTTCTATGGCTAAACGTTTAAACCTTTATTCCCTCTCTCTCTCTCTTCTTTCTAGTTGCTTTTATTCATAGGATATTCTAATGCATTGGATCCATCAACTTATATAATGTTTGAAGATTAGATATTAAGTTTGAATTTATTAGGTACACGGCATTAGGTACTATAATATAAATCCTAAAAAATGATAGATAATGATAAGAGGTAGATATTTTTTTATTTTTTATGAGTTTAATAACGATAATTTTATCTCCATATCATAATACAATTAAGTTCCACACTAGTTAAAACACCAACTTATAAAAGAAAAACTATGATGTCTTTCATCAACTCCTACATTTCCATAAAGTAGTACAACTGTAAAAATGTTACATCTAAGTTCAAGACAGGAGTGGAGATTGGGGAAGCCATCCTCCAAACCACCAATTTTTATACACTAGCATAGCAAGAGTTAAGCAAAACTCAAAACAGACGATTAACAACCCACAAAGTTCATATATGCCTAACAAAAAAGTTAAAAAAAAATAATAATAATAAACTATTTATAAGAAAAAAATGTCAAATAAAATAGGGGTATTTATATGCATACCACACAATTCCTATGTACTTACATATATAATACTTAAAACTATACATTTGCATTTATACCACCCAAATCTTTTATATCACATAAAAAAAGACCATTTTAACTTTCAAAAAAAGTGAAATACACTTTTCACACATGGATGAAGTATAGGTATTAGATATGTAAATACATAATAACTGACTGGTATGTATATAAATCTTCCAATAAAAAAAGAGAGGAATGGAGAGGTCAGTTTATGATTTCTCTATGCCACTATGAAAAAAGAAAATATCAACTTTCAACCCACAACTTCATCAATAGCAATACAATTTCATATAAAAATCAGCATCAGATTAAACGGGCAGAAACAAAAACATTCAGAAGAATTTTATTACCTTGATTCAGGGTGATGATACCATCTCCAATATGGAGGAGTATCCCCCCAAACAATCAAAAGCTCCCTCGCCGGCAAGATGAAGCACTTGACACCGGTCTCTTTATCGACAAAAAACCCCTGCCAACAAAAGGCATCAGCAAGACCAAAAACTTATAAATTAAGAACAAAGCAACCAAACTCAACATAAATTAAAAAAAGAAAAAGAATAATCAACAGGAACAAACCATCTTCCCGCCATCGATGATTATTGGATCGCAGAGGCGGAAATAGAGATGCTTCATCGATGCGAATTCCACCCGATCGACAGCTCGTGCAACGATCTCAGGGTAATCGGACGGAAGGAAACTCTTCCAAACGATGTTGGACGCTGCTGCCGAGCGAAACGCCGCCGATACCGCCTCCCATCGGCATGCATCACGAGGAGAAGTTAGTGATATAACGTGCAACAGGCACTCTTCCGGCAGCCTCTGAATTTCACTGCAGACAGCGTAACCTCCTTCTTCAACCTCCATCTCACTCTAGCTTGCGATCGATACCTTCTTGCTCTTCCCGCCTGTATGTATTTATGCAGAGGAACGCGGTAAATGCCAGAAAAGCTTCCTTCCCTTTGGCGATCAACGGAACCGACTCAAGAAAGTGGAACCGACCTAAATGTGAACATTGTAAGATTATAAAAACTGAAACACTGTAGAATTGAAGAACTTTGCACTTCCACTCCACACTTGCCGCCAATAATATCACCATCCATCATAATCATCCAACTACATTCATCTAACCACCCTTATATAGCCATTGTAACCCTAGCCATCATAATTTATTTACCTTAATTTGACCTATGACATCTACCTATTATCACTTAACTAACATATTGTGTATGTGAATCTAATCTTGAATTGGTCAAAAATTAATTGATGTGCAAAAAAGGACGCTACATAATTAGTGAAATAAATATATGATTGAATTGATTACGCAATTAATGGAATAAATATGAACTTCTATAATGTGCATGATTTGATTACACAATTAGTGGAATAAATATAGTGTTTATAATAGAGCAGTAACTAATGCGCATTTAACGCTCGCGATTATTGTATACGTTTTTTCTTTTATTACGTTTTGTATTATTTAGTATAAATAGGTTGTTATGTTACAATGTAAAAAATCACTCTCTTAAGCCTTGTATTTTTTCTTCTTCAATTAATAGAAAGAAAGTTCCTGAAATTCTTATCTCGTTGTTTCTTTTCAATTTGTCCTTCAGCGATCCATTACTTAAAACCAACAATTGGTATCAGAGCTACTAGTTGAAGGACATGTCGTCACCGAGCAAAGCTATCCTAGGAGATATGACAGCAATGAAGATCGGAAGAGAAGGGAACGTGATGCTCCCCTATCCGTTACTCACGAAGAGTAACTACTCGGTGTGGCGCCGAAGATGCATGTGAACCTACGGTGCTCGAGGAGTGTGGGACGCCGTGGAGCAAGACGAGGTCGAAGAGCGTAAGGATAGAATGACCCTCGCTGTCATCTATCAAGCGCTACCGGATGACGTTCTTCTCAAGGTGGCAGAGAAGGACTCTGCCAAGCAAGCATGGGAGACACTAAAGACGATGCACGTCGGCGTGGAGCGAGTCAAGGAGACGAAAGTGCAAACCTTGAGGACTCACTTCGAGGCAATCCGCATGAAGGACGGAGAGACAGTGGACGATTTCGCCATGAAATTGACGTCCATTGTGACAAGCATCCGCTCGTTGGGAGAGAAGGTGGAGGAGAACTCCGTCGTCAAGAAGTTCCTTCGAGTCGTACCACAAAAATACATGTAGATCGTCACCGCGATCGAGCAATTCGGTGACCTCAAAAACATGACCGTCGAAGAGGTTGTCGGTCGTCTCAAAGTCCACGAAGAGAGACTTCGCGGCTACGGAGTCCCAAAGGAGGAGAAGCACCTCTTGCTCACGCATGCAGAATGGATGTCAAGAATGAAGAAAAACGGAGAAGCAGATTTTTCTTCCAAATCGTCAAGTAGCGGCGACAACGGTGGAGATAGCCAAAGTCGTGGCAAAAGGCGGGGACGAGGGCAAGCTCGAGGCTGAGAAAGCTCACCTCGACAGGAAGACATCAAACCCCGCAAAGACAAGAGCACAGTGAAGTGTTACACTTGTCAAAAGTACGGACACTACGCGTCCGAATGTCGTAGCAAGAAGCCCGAAGAGGAATCAAACCTTACTTGCCTCTATGACGAGGAGCCAACATTGATGTTTGCCGAGGGAGTAGCGAATCCCTTGCCCGAAGACGAGAAGGTAATCTTCGAAGAGCTCACACAAGAATCGTCCAAGGAGGAACCAGAGGTGGTGTTGCTCCATGAAGAAAAAGTCATGGCGAACCTCCTTGCAAGTGGCGAGGAGTATCATCACACCGACGTATGGTATCTTGACAACGGAGCAAGCCACCACATGACAGGCCATCGAGAGAAGTTCAATGAGCTCGACGAGAAGATCACCGGAAATGTGAAGTTCGGAGACGGTTCACTCTTTGAGATCAAGGGACGAGGAACCATCCCATTCGTATGCAAGAACGGTGATCAACGTCTAATGACCGAGGTATATTACATTCCAAAATTAAAAAGTAATATCATAAGTCTCGGTCAAATGACAGAAATAGGCAACACGATCACCTTAGTCGGCTCGTTTTTGAAGATGTTCAACCGAAATGGCGTCCTATTGATGAATGTAGAGAAATCGCCAAATCGGTTATACAAGATCTCCCTCGAGACAAGCCAACCCACTTCTCCGGCTTGGTTATGGCATGCGAGACTTGGGCGCGTAAACCTTTTTGCGCTCAAGATGATGGAGGAAAAAGGAGAAGCCTTTGAAGAATTCAAGGAGTTCAAGAAGCTCGTGGAGAACAAGTCCGAGGACAAGCTGAAGACTGTGAGAACTGATCGAGGTGGCGAGTTCATTTCCCAAAAGTTCGTAGAGTTCTGCAAAGAAGAGAGAGTCGAACGTTACCTCACGACACCGTACACACCTCAACAAAACGGTGTGGCAGAAAGGAGAAATCGCACCGTGATGGGAAATGCGAGAAGCTTGCCTAAGAGCATGCAAGTCCCAGCGAACTTCTGGGGAGAAGCAGTACAACATACGGTTTATCTCTTGAATCGCTTGCCAACAAAGGTGCTGAGAGATTGTACCCCCTACCACGCATGGTTCGGCAAGCGACCTCATTTGAAGCACTTGAGAGTGTTTGGATGTACTGTTCATGTGAAGGTTACAGGTCCAAATCCCAAGAAGCTCGATGATCGAAGTCAAGCAATGGTGTACCTTGGCATCGAAGACGGAAGTAAGGCGTACAGATTCTTCAATCCACCACGCCGAAAAATTATTGTGAGCAGAGACGCGGTGTTTGAAGATGAGAAGAAGTGGGAATGGTGCACGACGATGACGAGCACGTACAAAATTATGTGGAGCTCGAAACTTTACAATTTTGAACCAAATGAAGCTTACGGGGGAGATTGTGAATCTAATCTTGAATTGGTCAAAAATTAATTGATGAGCAAAAAAAGGACGCTACATAATTAGTGGAATAAATATATGATTGAATTGATTACGTAATTAATGGAATAAATATGGGCTCTATAATAGGCATGATTTGATTACACAATTAGTGGAATAAATATAGGTTTATAATAGGCGCGAATTAATGGCACTTAATGCCTGCGATTATTGTGTACGTTTTTTCTTTTATTACGTTTTGCGATTGTTTAGTATAAATAGGTTGTTATGTTACAACGTAAAAGAACGACTCTCTTAAGCCTCGTATTTTTCTTCTTCAATTAATAGAAAGAAAGTTCCCGAAATTCTTATCTCGTTGTTTCTTTTCAATTTGTCCTTCAGCGATCCATTACTTAGAACCAACAGTGTAAACAGGATCTTCATATAAATCAAATAAATAAAAGTTCTACTCTATCATTATGAATTTTTTGGCATGCCGCATAACTTGAATCTTTTTAATTTTAAATAAAAATGATTTTTTTTATTTTTTATTTTTTATGGAGTTAATACATTCACTAATCTTACCGGTCTTCAAATATATTCTCTTCACCCCTAAATTTCAATGAAATTTCATGGAAATTAGAAATTTATTTCTCGAATAATTTTAGCTCAATCTATCCACAATATATCAATTATTCAAAATATTATAAAATGATTCCCAGTATTTACCAGTCAGAACCAAATACCGAGAAGGCCCCCATTTAACTATAATAAATTCTTGTCATATTTTATTAATAACTTTTTAAGTCTAAATATTATATATAATTTTATATATTGTACGCCCCACTAGAAACAAAGAGATCATTTCATAAGAATCTCAAGTTGAGAAGTCTTTATCCTACGTACTCGGTCGTCCATAGAAGGACCCGAGGCACCTTCGCCAGTAGGATGATGCCTTTCAGAGTGAGAGGATTTAGAGGTCTGACTCCCTGGCTTCGTGACTGCCTCTGGAATAATAAGTGCTGGAGGGGGATGCTCCGTTGTTGCTAGTATTGCACTTGGTGGCAATGCAACAAGTCTCGTAAGTACTTTAGTGATGGGAATGCTCGGTTCCTACAAACGGCAGCAAACTGATGCATGCTAGAAAATTCATGGCACTAGAGAAAAATATTATCGTCTTAATGTTGCACAAGAATTCAACACGTACTCATATGAAAGAAATAACCACTAGAGTCACCAGAAGTTTTTACATCAAAACCCCAGAAAGGAAAAAAACCATGGGGTCTAGTCTAGTTGTAACAATCCACTATAAATTCATGATTACAAATACCTCTTGTCCCAAAGGCAGGAAAATGTTACAATCTCTTCTGAATTACAACGTTGATGTGCGAACGATCTTGTCGTAAAGAAAAGGAGACAACCATTGACGATTGGTGACGGCCGGCAGGTGTTGGTCGATGGTGGTTTACAGTGGTCGATGACGATAGGAGTGATGTTGGACTTCTGTTTTTTCTCAATCATCAAGCTTTCTCTCAGGCCTTAAGCTCCCACATGAGAAGGGTAAGGCTATATTTATATAGTTCAAGGTACAATTAATACAGGAAAATGAATCACTTTGACCGATCGGTTCGTAGAGATTCTCTTGATCAGACGGTATTTGATGGACATTTGAGGGACGTCAGAATTTAGTAATCTTGAGCTCGTTGGTTCATCTTATCAAGACACTTGATTCAACCATGAGTTCAGCAGATTCAACGTCCGTTTGACCTTCCAGATATAACAAAATATTACCACTTCTGGCCTAGTTTTGAAATATCATAAGCAAGTTCCGTTCTTTTATGAAAAAAATGGAATCAGTGCTTCCCAACATCAACCCCAAATGCGTCCTACCCAATGGCTTTAATTAACAATTTGATGGTTTCTATAACGCTGGTTCTAGTGATGGATGGGGTAAGCATTCTGTGCTAGTTTTCATACACAATTACATTCCATTCTTGATGGACATTCTATGGAAATCTTACAAGGAACCTAAAGACAGATTTGTTGGAGATACGAGTATAAATGAGTTAGAGTCGAAGTCGAGTCACCTTCAGCTTAAACTTGATTAACTTAATCGTGTTTGAGCTCAAGCTTAATTCTATGAGTTCAAACACTTATTTAGCATGAAAGAGAGGAAAAAATATTAATTAAATAACAAATAAAACGACCATTTGAGAAATAATTAGCAAGAAATCACCTGATATGAAATGCAAAATATCAGTTTATAAATATTGTTGTTGCAGAAAAGTAATAGGATTCATAAGGACGAATGTGGGTGTCTGTGGATGCTAGAGAGATTAATAAAATTAGCTTAACTTAATTACAAATACAAATTACATGATTTTTAAAAACGATCATAACATTTTTATTTTCGATAATCTGGATGCAAGCATGTGCATTGCTTAAATGAAAGTTTAATACTACAATATGGAAACATAGAAGCAAACAAAAGGGTTTTCATGGAAATTATGGAGCGCTTGAACACCTTGGTAGAGAACATACACATGGTTTTGAAGTTAAACCAACTAGGTATTTTCCTGATAGCACTACCAGTTTGAATTAAAGTAGAAGTAACAGTGGCTATGCTCGGGTTGCTGGATTGGAGAATAGATTTGAGAATGAGATATAGTCTCTACAATCTAAAATGTGATAAACCTTGCATCAGTTACAGAAGAATTATTAACAGCCACGTGCATCAAATTCAGTATCATTTTATGTTATCTAACAACACTTACAACATCATCGATAACTAATTGTGTAATTCTGAATTGCAATGTTGCAAGAAAAATTCTTCTGGAGTTTGACATTATGGGAGGATTATATGAATATAGTGATCAATTATGTAAGGTTTCATTTATATCAGTGGTATATTGTGAGGTTCGCTTCAAATTTTACCTAATTGATTTGTTATTATGAATGGTTATTATTTAAGAATGATTGTTACAATTTACTTTCTTGTTACAACGCTTGTGTCAGGTGGATTAAATTCTCAATGATTTAAATTGGGAAATTGTTTCAAATGTAGGGACTTTTTTAATGTTTGTTTGTAAAGTTGCTTTTTTAGATTATACATCAAAGTTCATCTAATATTGTAACAAGAAAATTTTGAAACTATGATTTTTTATTTGTATATTTGTTTGTTGGTAGACAATGTCAACTATTGATTTGAGTATACTGCATTTAGGCATTTGATCTTGTTACTAATGTTTTGGCCGATGGATGGGTGCATATGTTGGTATTATAACTTATTCAATGAAAATTTCTTATTATATATGAAAATTGGTATATTCAATTGGAAGAGATACACTTGTGTAATGTGTTTTATTTTGATACACATAATGCAATTTTTGCTTTAGATATAATAACATTGGAGATTTATATAATTGAAACTCTAATGAAGCTTTGCCCAACAAATGAAGATATGTAAATGTCAAATTTAGGAGGATGATATACATATTGCTTTCGGGCCCGTTTTGGGTAGCTTATAGGAGTGTGGTGGCGGTATGCGGACGCCGCAACCCTGTTTGGAAAAAAAGTTCACGGTAGATTAATGGTAACGCACCGAACGCGGTTACAAAATTCCATAATAAGGAGCGAAGCGCCCTCGGGGTGACGTTCAGCGTTGGATTCGCGCGTTAGGGTGAGTATTTCCTCTCGTGCCCTTATCTCTGCTCTCCTCTCGCCCTCGTCATTTGACTGCGACTTTTATATGCAAGGATTCATGAACAATAAATATATAATAATTTTTATAAAGTCACAATGATCCAACGCAAGTATACGTATCGTATCAAGTAATACAGGACTTACAGTGAAGTCCTGCTTATCGATCCCACGAGGAAGGCACGAACCTTACAATATATAGCAGAAGATTGAAATTCAATATTCAATTCGTATTGCAAGTTCAAGTTCAACTTTACTAGCTAATGCAGAAAATAGTAATAATTAAGCAAGTTACAATTACTTCTAATTTCTAAACAGGATAACTAACAAACACTAAGTTTTGTATTTGAAATGTACTATATATGAAAAGCGTCTTCCCTCTTGCAATGATTCTGTGATAAATGTTTGATATAGATTGATAATATAATGATATTGTGTCAAATATGAGCATAAATATTCTTTAACCTCAAAAGAGAACCCTTCTTCCAAGCATTTAAAGAACATTGACATATCCTAAGTTAAGTCACTAAATCTAAGGCTAGGCTGGGAGGATACTGGCTCTCACTTTAAAGCTCCCACTTGACCTTCACCTGAAGGCTAACCCTCAACTTTAGTTACCAATCTTAAGAACAAATTGGGGATTTCAGTCTGTCACTCTGAAACCTCCAATTCGACGCCCATGAAACCATATTTCTATATTTATTTGCACTCAATCCCCATAAACTATACAATTCATTCATGGACATTAAATGGATTCTTCATTATTGTTGTAGAACACTTAATGCTTTCGGAATGAATGTCGCACAACAGATTTTAACAATTCAATTGACCAGATCGAATAGTAAATAAAGTTCGAAATGAAAAATCATCACAATTTCTTTAACACTTTTAAGGCACTTCAAATCTACATCAACACATCATCACATCTCATTGCAAGAAGAAAGACAAATGATACTAGGGCTGTAAACGAGCCGAGCCTGAGCGAGCTCAGGGTCGGCACGTGTTCGGCTCGTTCGATACTGGCTCGAGCTCGAAATCGGCTCGTGTTCGAAATGGCTCGTGAAAGATGTGTTTGTGTTCGGCTTGAATTAAATATTTTTGGCTCGTGTTCGGCTCGAAATTGGCTCGTTAAAATCAATTGAAAAAAATATATGCATGATGCCGGATTCGAACATTGACCAAATGAATGGAAACAAGACGCATAACCACATTACCACACAAGCAATTATGATTTAAACTTAAATAGAAATATATTATATATATTAATATATAAACAATATATACAATAAATTATTATATGATTATTTTTTTTATTTTGAGCTAAAATGAGCCGAACACGAGCGAACAAAGAGTTGTTTGTGTTCGGCTTGTTTGTAATTCGAGCTTAAAAAATTTGTTCGTGTTCGGCTCGTTTACTTAGCGAACGAGCCGAACACGAGCTACTTAACGAGCCGAACACGAGCTGTTCACGAACAACGAGCTTTTTTGACAGTCCTAAATGAAACTACTCAGAATTCTTGGAGAAGATACAACTTAGAGAAGTAACTCCTTCTCCTTCACTACTTAGAGAAGAATCCCTCTCAAATCAATACTTTTACACACTCTCTACAAACCCTAACACTTTTCTCTAACTCTAAAACTCTTCTGCACACTCTACATACACCAATCACACTTACTTTTCGTCTAAAACAGTTAATTTTAAGTTAGAAACGAATTTTCCAAGAGTTTCCTCAAGCATCCCTTCAAAAGTCGTCCAAATCCCTTCAATTTTAAGTGCACCGTCATAGGGTGCCGACGACGCTCTATCTCCAATTAATTGTTGAAGTCTCTGGATTTGGGCGCCGGTGGCGCCAGAAACTAGTTTCTTTCATTTTGCTCATTTTTGCTCCAAATTTGTTCAATTTCGCTTCTTTTCACTCTAATCACCTAAAATCTTCATACCTGTAGCAAATCATGAAAATAGTTTTCTTTAAAGTGCAATATCACCAAAAATGAATAAAATCATATAGCAAAAACCGTATATATTTTTGGTGCATCACCATTTCTAGAGCCCTCCCCAACCTTCCCCCATCTCCTTCACTTTCGCGGACGTCGACACTCTCGCCCTCTCTAATTTTCCTTCTCCCTTGCCTCAGACAAGGTACATTTTAACTGAGCAATTTCTTCGGCCTCGCTGCCTTGTGGTTTGGATGGTAGATTTGGGTTTGGATGGTAGATCTGAAACTTTTATTTTCGTTCTCCTTAAGAATGTGATGAAATTAAACAAGATAACCACTCCTTGCATATCTTAAGCCATAATGAAGAACAGTAAGGACTTACAGGGAACAACTTCACTTTTATTATCTCCTCTATACATGTATGCCACACTGACAGTTAAAGCCCTCTCATTTAAAAGTCATCCCATGAAGAAGTAATGCATCATTGCACTCGAGGGGCACCATTGCATGATGCACATTTCAATTGAAGCGTAAGTTATATGCAAAATGAAGCATACCTAATAAGCACACATGTGCATTTAAATAAGAACACACATTTGCATAGCAAGGGAAGGCTACAAATCACTAATGTTGATTCATAGCATCCAATATATGCATGGGAGAGGAATGATACAAACCCAAATGTAGTCATAACATCTAATATATGCATAAGACTTTTAAACATTGACATTCCAAACTTCACTTTCCATCTAATATATCCATAGGAAGGGATGGATACAAACCCAAATGTTAATTCATTGCATAATTCTGTAAGCGCGTTCAGTGCGTTACCATTAATTCGTAAACATAAACGTAATATATGCTTCAGGAGCCACAAAGAAGAGCAAACATTGCATCACCCATATCTACCAATTCGTATAAATTACCATGGGAAATGGATCTTATTTGAGTTACTATGTTTGAGGATCTTATTTGGCCTCTCATACATTGTTTTATCATCATATAACAGCTCTATATATAAATTTATATGTGAACACATGTCAAAATGAAATGGAACTTATTTGATCCCTCATACTTTATTTTATCATTATTCCTTCCCCAACCCCCCCCCCCTTCTCTCCTATATTGCTGCTATGTTTTTATGCAAATCCATCAAGCAGAAAATGGTGGATACAGCTCCACACATGTTTAAGGTGTAACTGTAGTATGACTTTCATCAGATACCATAGCATTAAAAAAAAGGAAGCAAATCAAGAATGAATCAACATTAGTGATTGTTAGTTGGGCATTACTTGATTTTAAGTCAGGCTTTGTTTTATAATTTCATTACATTACATAATGCATTAAGAATGAAATGTTTTGGTAAGTTTCATTTTATATTTTCTAGTTGGGCATTACTTTATGGTGGAGAAATGTTTTTGGTTATAAGGTTTGGGCCTTACAATGTGTCCTATGGCACAATATATATTATGGCAGGCATGCATTCCTTTATTAGTATAGTTTGGGGATGTCAGGAGGAATCAACAACTCCCATTTTGGTTAAGAGGGCTTGTTTCTAGCAACCCAATTTGGTTGAGATGGCATGCATTCCTTTATTACGCATCTTTGTATGTTTAATTTGGAGAATTTCTGTTATGTGTAAACTGAACAAGAATTCATAGTTACTATATGCAACAATGGAATGGTATGTTCAATAGAGATTGTATGTTTTTTTAATAATAAATATGGTTGGATATTTCAGTTAGCTTCTATGATAGATTCGTTATTAAACGTATCTATAGATCAGTTTTGAACAAACGTGAATGAGGTGATATGCAGGAGAAGTTTGTATTTAAGTGCCACATACATAAATACATGAGTTTAGTGGCATGTGAAACTGTACGGCTTATTTTCAGGTTGTGTGTTTTATTTTGAAAAGGGGTCGCCTAACAGAAGTTGTCGGCGAATTTTTAATTTAATTTAAATAAATAATTTTGAAAAGTAGTATTTGATTTTGAAAATAATTTTAAATTTGAAGGTTTTAAGATATGAGATTAAACCGATCTCACATCCCAAATAGTTTATATAAACGAGCACCGCACCACTAAACCGTGTATCTATCCCTAAGGATAGACACACTCGCTGACGGTGGGGCTCGATTAAATAAACTAGAAGATTTGTGACATCCGTTTGGTCCGCGAACAAATTTTATAAGCCGACAAATTCCCTGCTTAATATGAAAGCATTAAACGGGGTTTATATTACTCAGGTTCTTTAAAATTCCTATAAGGGCAAGCCCCTATAGTTAATTACATCTTAAGTGACGAGAATCACCTAAGAAAACTCTCGATAATAATCAATAATTCGCTCTCAAGAATTTCAAAGTTTAAGTTTTCAAGGGATTGAATTTTGGAATTTCGATAGGGAATGGATCAAATTTGGAACATTTTATTTTGAGAATTCAAAGGAAGAAAAGTAGGAGAAATTACAGATTCGAAGCGAACTTCGGTAATCTCCCGACTATCCTATTGTTTGGCTTGGATTTAGAAAAGTCCTAATGTTTATTTAAATGTTTTGATCTTGCCAATTTTAATTAATTAGGGCTTATATTTGTATGATAAAATCAAACAAATAGCCTCGAAGATGTGAGGGTTTATTGTCGTACCGGACGACTACCTCGGAATCCTAAAACCGGTTAGGGCTTAATTTACAAGGTAAATGCCTAACGAAGAGTTGAGGATTTATGTTGCACTAGGCAAACTACCTCGAAGTCCTATGGCTTTGTTATTTAATTCTAGGAAAGTTTCTTCGAAGTAGATTCGAGTTTTCATGATGACGATGGCCGTCGTCGCCCACCATGCTCCGAGCTCCTCGTTGTTGCGGAGGTTTAGTTTTAGAAGTCATAAATCGTGGGATGAGAAAAGTGTTTTGGTTTAGAGAAAATCTTAATTTCCAAGTGTTTTTTACGTTTTAATTAAAACAAATCTTAAAGTCGATTATAACGACACCGGTTAAGATCCCACGGTTCCATCCTTCCGGCATCATTATTTTTATCGGATTCACTTAGTCCGGATGAATTTGCTAAACTCAACTGAATGAGTTCCACACTTTCATTTAGACCGTGGGAAATCCCGATAAGAACACGTAGGTTACATCATCCGAGGTATTCCCAATCATCCAACAAGACGTTTTAATTTAATTGTAATTGTAGTTTTGTGTTCGTTTGTGATTAAATTTTGAGTTGTTTTATATTTTGAAATGTCGTGGCGGTGAATTTTATCTCGCAATGACTTTTAACTTAGTTTTGGTTTCAGCTTTAGTGACTATCCTAAAAGTGTGGGTTTTCATGCAACGATTGTTTATCATGCAAGAAAAGTAAGTGCGATGCGATTAATGAAATTGCAATAATGTAAATTGCAAGAAAGTAAATTACAATAAAATAAAAGCGTACTCGGAGGGTCTTCCCGTCATCCCAAGCTGCACTTAAAACACAATTATAATATTTAAGCAAGTTCCTAGGTAAATCTAAGGGAAGGGTTATGGTTTTCTACCAAATTCCTAATCTTATAGCTAGTCATTTCCTATGACGTCTAGGTTCTTGTGTTTTAGTTTAAGGACGATTTTCTTCATCAAAGAACAATTAAGTTCAATAGTTCTTATAAATGTCCCATCATATCGAGGAAGTGCTTAAGAATAATCTTAAACATCTTTTCAATATTTCTAGGATTGTTTTAAGTCCAAATGAATTTAATTATATAAATGAATTAATCGTCCGAGAATTCAAGTTTTGTTGTTATCTTACTCGAGTGAACTAGGACATTTGAATATCCTATAAGTGAAGTAACATTTCATTTAATGTTCTGTTTAGGAGATAATAACCAAAGCTTTCGAGGGTAAACTGGTATTCAAATGATTTGATTTAAGTTAATGAGTTTAAATTTGGAACAGTGTTCAAGTTGCTTTATATTTATTTTCTTTCTGTTTTAGGTGATGTTATTTAATTCAATTTAATTTAATTTAATTTAATTTAATTGAGTTTTAATTCAATTCAATTTAATTTGGTTTAACTTAATTTAGTTTGATTTGATGTTACATTAAATTAATTTGATTTGATTTAATTTTAATTTAATTTGATTTAATTTAATTTAATTTAATTTAATTTAATTTAATTTAATTTTAAGTTATTTAATTTAATTTAATTTAATTTAATTTAAAATTTTTAAAAGAGTTTAATAATTTAATGTTAGTTTAATGATTAAGTCCTTTAATGTTTTGAATTTGAGTTATCATTTTAATTAAGAATTAAATATTAATGAAATGATTAATTTAGGGATTTTTAAATTAAAGAATAAATCTCTTCCTAATAATATCCCTATTTTAATAATTCCAATTTTATTATTCTTCCAAATTTAATCAATTATTTAATTAAGGTTAATCATTTTAATATTGTTTAATGGGTTTCTACCCTTTAATTATTTAAATTTCAATCATCCAAATCATATTAGGATCAAATGTTTTACTTATTAATTTTTTTATTAAACCTAAAGTTTTAATTAAGGATTAAAAATTTTAATTACCACTTTACCCTTTAAGCTTAATAATTTCATAACTCACTAAATTGAACTCAAATGAACTTGAAATTTTTATGTGACTTCACTCATATGTCAATAAAGACATGAGAGGAGAAAATGTGATTTTTCTGTATTTAATTTATTTATATAATTATTTTTGTTAGAAAATAGAGATTTTCAAGGAAAATTTAATAACATGACCAAGGGAAAGTTTCTGTCCTTAAGAAAATTAGGGGATATTCCTAATGACCAGAGAACCACTTGGACCAATTTTGGTGATTTTTTGAATTATATTATTTTTATTATAATTATTTTAAATTTTGGAGTGTTAATTAATTTAAAAATAAAATAAATGTTTAAAAATGAATTTTATATTTTTCAAAAATCTCTCTGATATCAAGGAAATCAGAGAATCAAATTTTACAATTTTCTGATTTTTCTATGATTTATTATAATTAATTTAGTGAAAATGCTAGAAAATACATTTTTTTTAATTTTAAAATTACCCTAGGGCTTTAAAATTTAATATCTCATAAAATATACTCTAAGAAAAATACGGGGTTTATTCCTAAGTGATTAAAATTCAAAATGTGACATTTTGGTGAATTTTATTATTTTTGTGATTTTTATTATTTTTTTAATTATTAAAAATATTAAAATAATATTAAAAATCAACTTTTTTAGAAAATTGAAATTTTAATTTTCTTAAATTTCCCTGATATCAGAGAGGCTCCAAAACCAATTTGGTGAATTTTTAAAAAGTATTTTGAAAGTTATGAATTTTTAAAGTTCAAATTGACTAAATGGCTTAATCAACCCAATTAGTAGGGCTAACCAAGTCCAATCGACCTCAAATTTTTATGGTAGGTTCCTCTGATCCTAAAGGTCAGTGGAGAATTGATTTCAAGTTAATTTGATGTATGGTTAGCTCTAATTGATTAGAGACCTATTTTGAGTGTTTAAGCCAATTAGTGTCGTTTTAAATGAACTAACTCAAAACCTATTTTTCCTAGTGGTTCTCTCGTCATAAGGAACATCACCAAATTTTCCTAGAATTTATTTCACAACATGCTATTTATTGGAATTAAAATTCTCAAAACAATAACATGAATTTGAAAAATCAATAACTTTTCATAGGATGGCCTCGACTTTGGAAAATTCAGTGGAATGTTCCCAAATTCGGAGGCTTCAAAAGCCCTATGGTCTCATGCCATGGTGAATTGTATACATGCATGGAGAATTAAAAGTATGCAGAGGGTAAATAAATTATAAAAAATAAAATACTTGATGAAATTGAATGATTTCTTTTCCACATTATTCTCCTCTCGTTCACCGAGCAAGAGGATATTTTTATTTTATTTTTCCGATTTTTCTACACAAAGTTATGAATTTTTGAAGCTTAGGGAATTAAATAAATCAAAAAATACCCTAATTTTCTATTTATCCACGCGGCGCCGCGTCAACCTCGGCAGCCTCCGAACGCCGCACGGCGCGCTCCCATTCGACGCCGCCATCCGACTCGGCGCTCCCGGGCCCCTCTGTATCGTTCCGTCTTCTGATCCGACGCGATCCTGGCCGTCCGTCCGCACGTGTATTAAATGAACGGCATCCGTTCATCGTCCCCAAGTGTTCTCACCCGAGAGCCGTCCACACTAAATCCTTAAGATCTCACTCGATACTCAATGGATTTTCATGTTCTTATGCTTCTATGGATTCGTCTTCAAGAGACGAACACATCTATACGGCTATCGTGCATCGAAATTAAAGCATTTGAAATGGAGAATCTCCGGAAGCTCGGGATGAAGAATTAGCTCATACCTTTGCTCGCAGAAGTGTGGCTTCGATCCGAGAGTTGTTGCACCTTCGATCGGATCCCGGCAAGCTCCGCATGAAGTCTCCCGGTCCAGTGAATCGTCTAGTGTGATTTCGACCAAGCCCGATCACAAAGCTTGGAGGCCGGAGCAATCGGGTGGCTCTGGAGATGGGGCTTTTGCTCGGTGGACACCTTCCCTCGGTCCGGTGAAGGTGTAGAACCGATCAATTTGGGGATTGGCTCACCGTGGAGAAGTGTCCCGGTTTTGGGTGGAATTTCAGCTGAGAAATCGGGTTTTGTCATGGGGATTAGGGCAAATCGACACTCTGGGATCAACCGCTCTAAGGGTGGAGAAGGTTTGGAACAATTTTGGTAGAGTTTCGGCAAGGTTTGTGCAACTCTCTTCTCTTGGCCGTGAGGGGTGGAGTTTAAATAGAGAGGGTGGAGGGCCTCCCGTGGAGAGTTAGGGCTCGGGATCAGCCGCTCCGGCACGGGAAGAATGGCTCCAATGGCCACCGGGATGGGGCAGCTCAACAGGTGAGAATTCCAAGTCGGGCTCACATGCGAGCTCCGGCCATGGTGTTTTCCGCGGCTCGGTGGTCGGCCGGCCGTGCATGGGTCACCATCTTGTTCGGTGGGTCGTAGTCGGGGTTTAGTGTAGGCAATCGGCAAATGCCATGTGTAAAGAGCTTGGATTGAAATGGAATGGGGGAAGACCATTTTGGGTTCAAATGAGTCAACCCATGGTTTTGGGCTAGGTTCACCACCCAAGGCCTGGTCTTGGGCCGAAAAGGATCACTTGGGTCGCCCAAGAGAGAATGGTGTGGTCTCCATCCATGATGAGGTGGCTAAGCATGGTTTAGTGTGCGACATGCTTAAGGTAAAAAAGGGTTTAAGAAGGATTAGGAAAGGGGGCCCTCCTTTTGCCATTAATGGCTTGATCACATGTCAAGCCTTCCATGGCTTCATGTGGCTTGTCCATGGCTTGCATGGCTCACCTTTGCTTCGGCAAAAAGTTCGGTCAATTTCATGAAAATAGATTTTAGGAATTTTTGGTAATTTGATGGAAATTTGTATGAAACTTGATTTGGAATTATTTGATGATGAATTTAGGACTTAGGTAATGGCTTTAATTAAGTGGATGGCAAATGGAGATGTCATGTGGGCTTTAGGGTAGATTTTGGGCCTTTTGAAATGGTTTTAAAGTGGGCTTCAAGAAGGTTTAGGAAAGTGGGCTTTTGGATTTTAAAATGGACTTTGTGATGAAATTTTGTAAAGAGGTTGGGCTAAATAATTGTTGGGTTTAGCTCATGGATGTATCATGAGTGATTTGAAATGAATTTGAGGTGGTTCGGGTTTGAATCGAGTTGAATTTGGGCTCTTTTGGTGAATGGGCCAATATAAGTCCAAGTGGGGCAAGTTGGGCCAATGTTGGGCTAGGGTTGAAATTGATGTAAAATCAATGTTGAGAAATGTTTATGGGAATGTTTCAAAGAGGTTTTGACTTTGGTTGGGCTTTGATTTTGGGGTTTGGGCCCATTCGGGTTAGGTTCTGGGTTTAGGTCAAAATCGAGCTTTTGGCTTTGGGTTGAATTCGAGTGGGGTTTGGGTCTAAATTTTGGGCAAATCATGTTAGTGTTTTATTTGTGGGAATGTTAAGGAAGATTTAGAAAAGGTTTGGGGCTAATTGGAGTTGAATTGGGTGAGTTTGGGTTAGGTTTCGGTCATGGGTCCAAATCGGGCTTTAAGGCCAAAAGTGAAATTGGATCCAAATGTCAATCAAATTGGACTTGGATTTGGTCTAGATTGGTGTTGGGAATGTTGAATTGAAGTTTAGAACTGAATTGGACCAGAATTTGGGTCAATTGGGTAGGCTAGGCTTGACATTGGGTTCACGTTGGGTTAAAATGGGTCAAATTGGGGTTTTGACAAAAGTAGGTAAATTGACAAAATTGGCCCATGGTGTAGTTGGAAAAAATGAAATTGGGAATATTTGGAATTTTCTGTAATTTTCTGGGAATTTTCTGAATTTTTGGATTTTTGGGTCAAGAGGGGTATTTTGGGTATTTGGAGGGTATTGGGAGGTATTCTTGGAATTTTTGGTATTTTTGGGTATGAATGATCAATTTGAGTAATGTGGAAATGTTTAAGATCAATTTTGAAGAATTTTGGGTGATTTAGGAAATTTTGAAAAATTTGGGTAATTTCAATGGTTTTGGGTAGAAGTAGCGGTGTAGGGTCCCTGGGGTCGAAAATCGAAAATTTGGGAAATTGAAGATTGGGTGGATGTAAGTGGAGTGAAATCATTTTGGTTGAGCCATGAAGCCATATCAAGCCCACATGGGCCATGAAGGGACCCATTTGAGGCATTCACTATGTTGTTCATAACCCTCTTAGCCAAGGGCTTAGGGGTTAAGGACCATCCATGTGAATCACCTACATGAGTCGGAGGTCGAGTTAGGTATGGGTGTGTGAAAGTGTAGTGTATAAGTGTAGTGTGTGTGTAAGTCAACCCCTTTACTGCACCGAGCCACCTGTGGCAGTCCTAAGGCCAAAGAGTCCTATAGGAACTCATCCTTTAAACTTCCACATTCGATTTCAACCTCTAGGTGATTAGGGGTCTATAGTCAAGTTTGTGGAGTTCGAAGGGAGTTTAGAAGTGGTTTGAGTTTCTAAAAGGTGGGTCCCAATTCTAGTCCTCTAAGATAGTCAAAGGAAAAGCCTAAGGCTAGATCCTAAGCACTAAAGAGAAGAAGAGAAGACCTCATCAAAAATGAGGTCAACAAATGGACCCCCAATAGGTGTGGTGAGCTGACGGAGCACACCGCGCGTATTGGCGTTGACCGAAGCGATCAACAAAACCAACATAGATGTCCAAGTGACGAACTTAGGACGAAGTAGAAGAGTTTCCGCTGGGGAGTAGCAAGTATATCTCTGAAACTGGAGATTCCTGAACTCTCGCTGGGGAAAGGAAAAGGAGTTGGATCCCAAATCACATGATCTTGGGGAATTTCGATTTAGATTTTATTTTGTTTCAATTTAAGTTTTGATGTGTGAGCTTGGATTTTAGTTCGGAGTTTTAATTTAGATCAAGTTTTGTCAAAATTAATTTGAGAGATTTGATTTGAAATGAAAATTGGAATTCGAGGTTTTAGATGTAACATCTTCAACCTCGAAATAAAATTGAATTGATCGATTGAATCATTGCAATGAGGAGAGATCTCAGAGCAATGCGGTATTGGATGTAAAATCCTTAACCTCAAGAGTTTGATTTTGATGTATTTCATCGCAATAGGGAAAGAATCCTAAAACAATGCAGTCTCGGATGTAAAATCCTCAACCCAAAAGTTTGAATTTGATGTATTTCAAAGGCAATAGTGGAAAGAATCCTAAAGCAAGGCGTACTTGGATGTAAAATCCTCGACCCAAAAATTTGAATTTGATGTATTTCAATGCAATAGGAAAGAATCCTAAAGCAGTAAGTCTTGGATGTAAAATCCTCAACCCAAAAATTTGAATTTGATGTATTTCAAAGGCAATAGGGAAAGAATCCTAAAGCGTGCAGTCTTGGATGTAAAATCCTCGACCCAAAAGTTTGAATTTGATGTATTTCAAGTGCAATAGGAAAGAATCCTAAAGCAAGGCAGTCTTGGATGTAAAATCCTCGACCCAAAAGTTTGAATTTGATGTATTTCAAAGGCACAGGAAAGGATCCTAAAGCGATAGGTACTTGGATGTAAAATCCTCGACCCAAAAATTCGAATTTGATGTATTTCAAAGGTCAATAGGAAAGAATCCTAGCAAGGCAAGTCTTGGATGTAAAATCCTCGACCCAAAAATTTGAATTTGATGTATTTCAGGCAATAGGAAAGAATCCTAGCAAAGGCAGTCTTGGATGTAAAATCCTCGACCCAAAAGTTTGAATTTGATGTATTTCAAGGCAATAGGGAAAGGATCCTAAAGCAAAGGCAGTCTTGGATGTAAAATCCTCGACCCAAAAATTTGAATTTGATGTATTTCAAGGCAATAGGGAAAGAATCCTAAAGCAAGGCAGCTTGATGTAAAATCCTCGACCCAAAAGTTTGAATTTGATGTATTTCAAAGGCAATAGGGAAAGGATCCTAAAGCAAAGGCAGCCTTGGATGTAAAATCCTCGACCCAAAAATTTGAATTCGATGTATTTCAAAGGTAATAGGGAAAGGATCCTAAAGCAAAGGCAGTCTTGGATGTAAAATCCTCGACCCAAAAATTTGAATTTGATGTATTTCAAAGGCACATGGAAAGAATCCTAAAGCAGTGCAGTCTTGGATGTAAAATCCTCGACCCAAAAAGTTTGATTTTGATGTCTGACTTAGATTTGATTTGAAATTTGGAAGGATTAAATTTGAAATTTGATTGAGAATTTTATTTGAGATTTGGAAGATCGAATTCGAAATTTGATTGAGATTTGAAATCTGGAAAGATTGAATTTGAAATTTGGAAGGATGAGTTTGAACTCGATTGAAATTTGATTTAATATTTGATTTGAAATTTGGAAGATCAAATTTGAAATTTGGAAGATCAAATTTGAAATTTGATCGAGATTGGATTTGAAATTTGATTGAAATTCGATTTGAAATTTGGAAAGATCAAATTTGAAATTTGATCGAGAGTGGATTTGGAATTTGATCGAGAATTTGATTTGTGATTTGATTTAACATTTATGTTGATTTTGTTTATCTTTTAATGATTCAAATTTTATTTTATCGTTTATTTACTGTTCATGTGAATTTGGTGTTCGTCATTTTTTAAGATTTTTAAGGAAAGTTTTCTTTTATCCTTTTTTTTTTATTTTTCTGTTCTTTGTTCGAAGTTCATTTAACTTTAATGGCGTTTCCCAGTCAATTTGCATAAAAGAGGTGAAGGCCAAAAATGTGACACGGTCACTTTCATTCCAATCATGTCAAGATACATCATACAACTCAATCTGGAATACATCTCATACAATCCATGTAGACTCAAAACGGACTATGTATGATCTTTGTTGATCCATCAAAGAAGCATCTGTCAAAAATCCATGTCTGAATAGTGGGGTACACGGTTAATAACATCACCTTCCAAGCCATCCTTGGCAAGGATGCCGGCTGGATGTACGTTGGAGGTGTGATATCTCCCATGTAACTCACAGCTCGTAAGGCCGGAGGTTCTCTAGCTCCGGTCCGGTCGGAAATGGTAAGGTGTCTTCCCGTCATCCATCCTCCCGAAAGTAACCGAGATCCGCTTCACCGGTACTCCCGGTATGCAATGCTTAGCGATATCCGCCCCGTTGCCCTTCGCATCATGACGGAACCTACCGGTAAAGGTATCTTCACCGGCCCTCGAACTCACCCGGCCTCGCTATCCGGAGGTCGATCCGAACATGATGTTACACTCGTTCGGAAAGAGACCGTGCAGTAAAGGTCCGACAAAGTCGTGGTGATCTATGTGCGGGGGTATGCAATCACCCCGTTTGTAGATGTTGATAATGCAACTATCGGGTATGCAATCCGTCGGCAGCATTCTCCATGTTATCAATCTCTTTACCATTCTTTTGATGACTAATGGCATCGGATCCACTTGCCCATGACGGAGTATTCCCGTGGGTTTCCTTCCCGTCTTCAAGAAAGTTGTAGCAAAGCATCCGCATTGTATTGTGATTCTTCCCTTCCCCGGCATCCATCTCCGGGGTTCCGAGTAGGTATTTTCCTCTAGGCGGCCTGCTCAGCCCATTCTCTTCAAATCCCGGATACAATCCACGATTTGCTGTTGTTCATACTCTGAGAACACGTCGGTATGTAGCTCGAGGCCCTCTAGTATATTGATTCTTCTACCTTTAATTCTCTCGAAGTATTCAAAGATTTTCTTTTCAACATTCTGCATTCTCTCCAGCTCGTATTCCGAATGATCTCGCAGATGGCGAGGTCTTGTGACATATTGTGGGATATACGGCTCAATCCCTTCACGTTCTCCCGCATACCTCGGCTCCTCGTGGATGATGCTCGTCGGACATCCCCCGGGTTGCTTTCGCAACAAGGTCATGCATCACCTGGTGGTTCTATCCGTGGCGTGGTAGCCTTCTTTCTTCCGATCTTTGTGAGATTTCCCCGGTCCTTTCCGTTATCCTAGGAGCCGGCCTCCTTCTTCGTGTTCCCGGTGAACCGGTGTCCTCGAAGTGTATGTGCCTGGCAGTAGTAATCGTCTCGTCGCGCCGGTCCGCGCCTAGTTTTGTTAACATCTTACGGATACGACGATTCTTATTTCTTCGTTGCGTTGTTGTGAGAGTAGCTCTCCGCACTCCTCGAATCTCCGCGGGCGCGGCGCCGACAAGCTCGCCCTCTCGCCGTAGCGACTACGCGACTTCATTTTCTTGTCTTCTTCGCATTTGCCTTTCTTTTCTTGTCGCCGGATCGGTGGCTCGGGCCACCCACTTTCATCACCGTCTCGCCCGGGTAGTTCTTCTCGTCAACCGGGACCCGCTCACTTTCCTCGTACCGTAGGCATCGCCGGTGCGAAATCCGAGTCAATCTCGATTATCGCTCCATCTTTCACCCTCTTTTCATCGAGTGCAAGGCTTACGCCATTCTTAAAGTTCGAGACCAACCGCCCGTTCGACATTTCCCCGCGAAAAGACATGGAAAAGGATCGTGGGTCGTGCTAAGAACAAGAACATTAAGAAAATGTTTATTAAAGACATATTTTTTTATTATATTATTTTTGTATTTTTTCAAATTTAACAGGAATGAAGTAGGATAAGATCAGGGAAGAGATTTTGATATGGAAGAGAAAACAAGGAAGACTTAATTATCATGACTTTATTTATTTTAGCACATTTTATTTTTTTTTTTTTTTTGGTTCGGACCCAATCATAAGTAATTACTTCACCCGTGTTTCTTAGGGATGAAGAATCCATTCCTTCGAAATATCAGGTAGCGTAATACTTTTTCAAGTATCGTCCGTTGATCGGAAGCATATATCGTTCTCCCTGGCAATTCACTAACTGGTAGGAACCTCCCCGAGTATACTCGCTTCAACCACAAACGGTCCTTCCCAAGTGGGTTCAAATTTTCCTCCTATCTTGCGGTGTGCAAGGATAGGTCTCTTGAGAACGAGAACTAAGTCACCAACTTTCAAGGTTCTCGGCGGACCCGCTTGTCATGGGCTCGAACCATCTTAGCTCGGTATAGTTCTAAATTCCGTCGCGCCGCAAGTCTTTTCCCTTCCAGTGCTTTCTAATTCTTCTAGTCGTAATTTGGTGTTTTCTTCTGTCGTGATCTTGTTTGCAACTCGCAATTCCGAGTGAAGGAAGCCGAACCTCTAAAGGTAACACCGCTCGGACCCATACACCGCAGCGTAAGGTGTAGCTTCGAGTAGGAGTTCTGAAGGTTGTCCGGTAGGCCCATAAGGCTTCTAACAACTTCTCGTGCCAATTTCTCTTATTATCGTCCAAAGTTTTCTTCAAGATTTGAACGAGAGTTTTATTAAAAGCCTCAGCGAGGCCGTTTGCTCTCGGGTAGTAAATTGTCGAGTATCGCCAGTCGATTCCGTGTCTCCTGACAAAATTGTTGATTTGCATGCTTCGAATGCCGACCCATTATCCGAGATGATCCTCGCGCGGCACCCCGAAACGGTAGACAACTTGGTTCTTGAAAAATTGTAGCACGTGGTGTTGTTTCACTTCTCTAAGTGGAACTGCCTCTGCCCACTTGGAAAAGTAATCCGTAGCCGCAAGAATGAAGCGATGTCCTTTTGAAGACGGTGGCTCTATCGGACCCACTATATCTGTGCCCCAACATTCAAATGGCCACGACGCAATTGTCGGACGTAGCACATTTGGAGGTTGGTGTAGAACCACTCCGTGCACTCGGCATTGGTGACGCCTCTCGGCGATTTTCATGCAATCGGTCATCATCGAGGACGAGTAGTACCCTAGTCTTTTAATTTTCATTTTCATCTTCGGACCCGACCGGTGAGCGCCACGCAGTCCCGAATGCACTTCCTTAACAATTTCACGGGCCTCGGACCCGCTAGGCATCTTAGCCACATTTGATCAAAAGACCTTCCGTACAATGCGTTGTTTATTAATGCGTAAGACAGCAGTTCTTTTCTTAATCCGATGGGCTAGCGACCTATCGTCCGGTAGCTTTCCCGTTTGCGGTAGTCCATCAATGGCCGTCGCCAATCTTCTGTGTTTTCCGTCACCGCCGCAATCGATTCTTTTCCTTTTTCCGATTTGTGTATTGTGTATATGTCGAGCCGTGATAGGACCCGACGTCCGTGAACCGACACTTCCACCGATTCATCTTGCAAATGGCAAATTCTTTTGCGAGACGGCTAAAGCATCTGCTAAAGCATTTTCTTTTCTCGGGAATTTTGTAGATTGTCACATTTGGAATCCGTTCCAACGACTCGTATGGCATACCGGAAGTATTGCTCGAGTCTTGGCTTTAAAATTCCGTATCGTCCGGCGATCCGTCGAATGATTAACCGCGAGTCCCCGTAGATGTCGATGTCCGTTATCCCCATTCGAATAGTTAATTCCAGTCCCGTTATGAGGGCTTCGTATTCTGCTTCATTGTTTGTACACGGTTCCGTCAAGTGGTAGGAGTATCTTAACATCCCCCGCTCCGGTGTTATAAAGATTAGCCCGATTCCCGCCTTACCGGCACTATCACTTGCGATTCTTCGTCTTTGTGTGCCGAAGATGCTCCGTCGAAATATAATTCCCAACGTCGATCATCAAGGTCTTCTAGATTCATTATTTGTTCATCCGGCGGATCGTCATTGAGAGGAGATTCGGCCGGCAAAGGGTGTGCTCGCGAGGAAGTCTGCTAAGACTTGTCCCTTTACGGCACGCGAGGCACGAAAGTTATATCGAATTGCAATAATATCATCGACCATCCGGCAAGTCCGCCGGAAAGTGTCGGACGAGTCATCAAGTATTGCAATGGATTAAACTTCGACATCGAGTTGACCTTATGAGAAAGCATGTAGTGCCTGAGCTTTTGAACGGCGAAGATCAGGGCCAAACAATGCTTTTCAATTGCGGGATACCTTACCTCCGTCGGAAGTAAACGACGGCTTAAGTAGTAAAGAGCATTTTCTTTACTCTCATCATTGACCTGGGCTAACAGGGCTCCGAGAAAGTCGTCTAAAGCCGCGGTGTAAAGTATCGCCGGTCTACCCGAGACCGGGGCCGCTAAGACAGGAGGTGTCATTAAATATTGTTTGATGTCCTCGAAGGCCTTCTCGGCATTTCTCTTCCCAAATAAATTTGGCGTCCTTTTTAACTAGTGCCGAGAAAGGTTAACACCTACCCGACAAGTTCGAGATAAAGCGTCGAAGATATGCCAACTTCCCTCGAAAAGATCGTAGTTGTTTTAAGGTTTTGGGAGGCGGCATTTCTAAGATAGCTTTAATCTTTTCCGGTCGATTTCAATTCCACGATGTCGGACAACGAATCCTAAGAATTTCCCGTAGGTGACGCCGAAGGCGCATTTTAAGGGATTCATCTTAAGGTTAAATTGTCTTAATCGTTCGAAAACAATTCTCAAATCATACAGTGGTTTTCCTTTACTTTGCTTTTAATGACCACATCGTCCACGTAGCATTCGACTTGATTGTGGATGAGATCATCAAAAATTCTTGTCATTGCTCTCTGGTAGGTTGCTCCTGCGTTCTTCAGTCCAAATGGCAGCACTGTGTAGCAAAATACTCCGATCGGCGTTCCGAATGTTGTAAGCTTTTCATCTTCTGGAGCCATTTTTATCTTGTTGTATCCTAAAGATCCATCCATGAATGAGAATATTTCATGTGTTGAAGCGATGTCGATCATTAATTCTGGGATCGGTAGAGGGAATTCATCCTTTGGACATGCCTTGTTTAAATCTCTGAAGTCCACACAAATTCTAATCCGACCATTCTTCTTTCTAACCGGCACCACATTGGCTAACCAAGCTCGGGTATTGTTCTTCACGGACAAATTTAGCGTCTATTAGTTTTTTAACTTCGGCTATGACTTGTTGTTCGATTTCTAGACGCATTCTTCTGGGACCTTGTCTGACTGGAACAAAAGTAGGTCCACTCCTAGCTTATGAACTGCGACCCCTGGAGCTAATCCTGGCATTTCATCGTAGTTCCAAGCAAAACAGTCTTTAAATTCCATTAATAACTTGATTATTTCTTCGGAGTCTTCTTTATTGAGTAAGGAGCTAACAAAGGTAGGTCTAGGTTCTTCGCTAGTACCTAAGTTAACTTCCGTTAACTCATCTATTGTAGATTCGATTTCTTCTTCGAATTCTGGTGGAGCGTCTCCAATTTGTAAATCTTCGAGTTCGTCCGTAGTTTCCATGCAGCTTTCATTGGACTCGCAAGTGACAACCAAGCAAAATTCAGCATCGTCAACCGACCCTACCGTGCCGAATCCGAGACCATGCTTTGAATTGGGTGGACGACCGGAATTATTCCATAACTTTTCAAAATGTTGTGATTGGCCTTTTGTCCATTGTCGAGGTAAGAAACCACGTTGAATTAAATTTTGAACACAGGGAGAGTACCACTCAAAAGGTAATTCCATTAATTTCGATGAAGTGACATCTTCAAATTGTACATTATTTTCGCTTTGGAGGTAGAAGCACCACGGTAGAATTTGATTGGCCTCGCACCGTCGTTACGTACTTCTTTGACCACCATACCCTCGATCTTGTTAGAATGGATCGGGGTTAGGGTCATAGTATGTACGTAGTGGTTAATCTTCTCGTACATTGATTTGTATTCTTCGTTCTTCTCATCTTCGAGAGAGATCTTCGAATTGCGGCTTCTTCGACTTATTGTCGTCGCTTCGCTTCGATTTCTTTTTCTTCTTCGAACTATCTTCCCAATCAACATTGATGGCCGGTTTCCTCCGTCCAATCGTCCTAACGTCTCTACCACGACCTCGTCCCCGGCCTCGACCTCGGATGCTAGTTGTGGAGAAACCTTCACCATCTCGCCGTAAGGGAGTGGTGAGTGATCGTTGGACTAGAACTTCGAGTTCTTCGTCGTCCCGAACTTTCTTTGCTTCATTTGTTACGGTATCTCCGAAGAAGATTGTTTTCTTGGCGGTGCATAATAAGCCGCATCTTCATGGATTCCAATTTCATGTACGGAGAATGGTTGTAAGTCGCCTTTGATGCACCGTTCCCCTCCATCGTAGTATTTGATGCACCGGTGTAGAGATGATGGTACCATCCCGTTTTCATGTATCCACGGTCGGCCCAAGAGAGCGTTGAACGATGTCTCCGAATCAATTATGTGAAATTTTGCGGTTGTCTTTGCTAAGTCACCGGTCTTCATCGATAGCGTTATTGACCCGAGGGCTCTTTCTCCTTTTCGGTCGAATCCTCTTAATAACATTTTGTCCGCTTCGAGCTCGCGAGCATCAATTTCCAAATATGCTAGTGTTCGAAGACTCATTATATTGATCGATGCTCCCGGATCCACCAATACTCCGGAGAGCGTAAACTTCCCAATTGTAATCGAAATGTACAACGGTCGGTCGTGATCTCGTCGTCCCGAGTAGTAGGTCACCGTCCGTGAAGGTAACGCCTCGCCGTTCTTTTAACGAGCAAACCTCATCTAAGGAATCTCCGGCCATTCGAGCTAAGCAAATTTCCGGATCAAGTAAGGCCTCGATCGTAGCTTCTCTCATCTCCTTTCGATAAGATGAGAGCATCGTAAATGCTCGCTTGGCCGGTAGTTTCCTAAGATGGGCTAGTACGTTGTAGTCCACTTTATTTTCGTGCGTCTCGCTTCTTCTCGAACGGGTATTTCTTCCGCCTGGGTTGGTTCTTCTTGAACAACCACCGCTTTCCTTTGTCTTTCGGACCCATTCTTGGAGGTAGAACTCTTCCACTTCTTAAGTCGACTTCGTAATTTCTTCCGAATCTAGTGTCGAGCTTGCCGGTGTTTCTTCCCGAATCGGAACGACGGACCCCTCCGGATTAGCTTCGAGTCCGAAGGCTCTAACTCTATCGTGACCGGAGCTCCTCGAAACTCGCGGATAGATTCGTTGCTTGTTGAACTCTCGTAGCCTCCTCGATGGATGTCTTCTTCGTTATTTTGATCGTCGAGATCGTGTATGATTCGAGAATTGTCGTTGGTATCGAAATCGATGTCCGGATTGTCGCTAGTTACGTAATCGTTAGAAACGATCAAAACGTAGCCAACGCCATCACCCTTACCATTATATGATCCCACCGAAGTGAGCGTATAATCATACAAAATCGGAGGTTCGAGGGATTTCTCCCCCGAATCGAAACAACTATCCTAGGATAAGCAGCCCCTAGTCTAGCCTTAGGAGTCTCTGGTCCTCTCTTCTTCGTCGATTTTCTTCTTCTCTCAATCGTCTCTTGTCGAGGTGGTTCTTCTATCGCAAGTGATAGTACCGGCTTAACAGTGTCTCGAACTCGAATTGAAGCTCGCACCGAGGCGGTTCGTATGTCGTCTAAAATCTTTTTCGAAGACCTCGTCCAGCGGTAGTCCATCCATCGTCGCCTGCATAGGGATCTATCTGAATGACGGGATCGGCTGAGATAACATCGACGGAACCTCCTTTCCGGGGTTCCTTCATGTACTCCTTCGGGATTGTTATATTTCATTTCCGAAGGTTGTCGCTGAGCCAACTTTTAAAGGTAATGCAATCTTCTATCTTGTGCCCAAGCATCCGGTGGTAGGGGCAAAAGTCGGGATCACCTTTCTTGTTGACTTCCTCCGGTCTTTTAGGCTCGGCACTCGGAAATCCGGAGTCTTCATCGACTACGGAACATTTTCGGCATCGCTTCATTCTCGAACGGATATTCTCTCGCTCGAAGTTCCCTTAATGTACGTTGCGGACGAGACGGTTGTTCATACTCGCGGAGACGACCGATAGCCGGACCGGGTTGCCGGTAATTTTGTTGTGGTTGCTCGCGGCCGTTCCGGTGGTATTTGCATCGGTTGCTTGCCTTTGTCAACCGCCGCAACGATCCCGCATTTCTTTTCTAAGGTCTTCACCGGCTCCGTTGTCCGTCTTGTCGGCGAAACTTAATTGCTTCGCCTCTTCTGCAAGCTTCCGCCTTGCTTAACAACTTCTCGAAAGTCTTAATAGTGAATCCTTTCGAGGAGAAGTGCTATCGGGCCGTGAATGCTTTTAAGTAAGATGCCGACCGCATGTTGTTCTTGTAGTCGTGGTTCACACTTCATGCTTAAGTTCCTCCATCGAAGTATGTAATCCACCAAAGTTTCATTCGGCCTTTGTTTCTCTACCACTAAATCACCTATAGTGATGTGGTGCCGAGCTCCGACAAATCGCTCGATGAAGAGGTTCTCTAGCTCCGAGAACGTCTTCACCGAACCATTTGTACTCCCGCATACCGCCGAAGGCGATTCCCGACGACCGCCGACGAACTGTCGGAAGAGTAATGCATCGCTCCCGCCGCATTACAACAACCGGCACGAAAGTGTGCAACATGCCGTCGGGGTTCCCGGTTCCGTCGAAGGTTTTGAACAGAGGTGGTACGAAGCCTTTCGGCATCGGACGTCGTCGAATTCTTCCGGTAAGGTCTACCCGTCCGAATGGATGTTCCGCTCTTCGATTGTGCTAAGGCTTCTCGCACTCCGTTGTTCCACCAAGTTCTTGATATCCTTTTCGTGGATCATACTTCGTGTTGTATCCTTTTTCACTGATCATCCCCATTGACGGATGTAACCTCCTTTCCTCCGTCTACAATGTGAATGACCTCTCGGGGGTGTCTCTCTTGTGGTTGTACTTGACTCGGAGAGTGGCCGAGCTACGGCCATCTCTTCCATCCTTTTCGCCATTCGAGCGATCGTGTCGTCTTTTCCCGAAGCCGCCTTCTCATCGCCCGGCTCCTCTCTTCTCGCGGCCGCAGGAGCACCTTGCGAAGCCGATGAAGCTCGTGTCTCAACCATGTTGATTTCTCGCATATTCGTCGTCCATGAATTCCGATGAATCAATCTCATCTCCGAACTTTTCTTCTCTTTCTTTTGCCAACCGCTCGGATATCGGTTCTCAACTTTTCCATGGCATCTTCTAGCGGGCTTTCGTGTGTCATTGCGGTTGTCGTGCGATAGCCGCCGGTCCCCTTTTCACGAGTCCCCCTTATCGCAAGCTTGCACTTTCTTCGCATTCCAGCCTCCCGGCGAGACTTTCTTTCTCGGGCCGCCGTTTCAACCTTAATCGCCCGAAGTGGGACGCCATACCATCCTTCTAGCAGCAGAAGGTCCAGGACCGCATGGTCCGTCGGCCAAATGCCGGAAGGTGGTATCCTCCCTAATCCGTAATCCCGAGACTACGACGAGCGGACTAGCATTCATTCTTTTACTCGGCTTTTCCGTCATGACGGCGGGTTCTACTCGGGGCCCAAGACGGGATTTGACTGGCACCCGCCCTATCCTTCGTAGAATCTCCGATACGGGTAGTTTTCCTTCTTTGCTAATTTTTCTACCAAAGTTTGCAGTCGAGCAAACGGCGTAGTTCTAGTTCTTTTCTTGCGGCTATCGTTGTAATATGCGGGTCGAGGTAATGCGGCAACGAATCTTGCGAACATTTTTCTCGTCCTCTCGCGGCGAGAGGGGATGGAACCCGCTTCCTCCCAAAAGTGGTATGTAGTCGAGCAGTGGTGTATATTCGGCAGCGGTGTATATTCGGTGCAGCTTCGGGATTTCCTCCAGAAAGCAATTTCAGCAGCTACGGCTTCTCCGGCGATCCTTCTACTGCTTCTTCTTCGGGTCCTCGTCGCTGACGGAATCTTCGAACCGGACCCGATTTCGAAAACGAAGGTCTTACAGAAGATCCGTACCCTCCACGGTAACGTGTTTACCATAGTTCCGGATTTCTTTCCCCTTTGATTCGGCGTAAGTCGGGGTAGGTGCGAAACAACTAGCACCAGCGGGGGTAGTAAGAACAGATCCTCCCGCGGACGGCAGCATTCCTCCTAGTCGGGATCCTTTGCAGGGGAGGAAACTTTGGGTCGACCTAAGGTCGAACTCGCGCGATGGTTCCTCGGCTTCGGATACCTTGTTCGTCGCTGCAAAAAGGGAGACGTCGGTGACCTCGACGTTCGTGTTTTCAAACCCTTGTCCAAATCGGATGATCCCATTGTCTGGCAGCTCTCATCCTTATGCATGCCGAAGTCCGAGTCCATTGGTGAAGGAGAAAATTAGCTTTGGGACTTCCATTTCTGCAGGGTAGATTCTGGTTGTCAGTCCCAAGTTATGCTTCTTTTCTTTAGGACGAAAAGAAAGGAATTGAAAAGAGTCCGAACACATTCTTGTTCATGTATTTATAAGAAGGAATCATTTGTTAAAAGAATCACTTATTAGAGGGTTTGTTTATTTAGAACGGAATGTTCAAAGGTGTAGAGAAGGTAAGGAATCCGATTCGAGTTGGAAAGGAAAAGAGAGTCTTAAGCAAGACTTCTCGACTCGAAGGATCATTCCTAAACTAACACCTATGGGGGTCCACCCCACCTCAAAAATGAGGTAAAAGGATCTCGGAACCTCTCTGTTTAGGGGTGTCTAAACAGTGGCTCCTAAATCCGAGAGAATGTTGGCTATACTTGTTCAAGGTAGAATTGAACATAGTATCCCAACAGAAAGAAGGGTAGTTCGATCCATTAGGGACATGGATACACTACCGATTTTCGAAAGCAAAATTATTTGACTAAAATGGAGAGAGGAACCATCCCCAGCGGAGTCGCCAGAAATTGTACGGCTTATTTTCAGGTTGTGTGTTTTATTTTGAAAAGGGGTCGCCTAACAGAAGTTGTCGGCGAATTTTTAATTTAATTTAAATAAATAATTTTGAAAAGTAGTATTTGATTTTGAAAATAATTTTAAATTCGAAGGTTTTAAGATATGAGATTAAACCGATCTCACATCCCAAATAGTTTATATAAACGAGCACCGCACCACAAACCGTGTATCTATCCCTAAGGATGGACACACCGCTCGACGGTGGGGCTCGATTAAATAAACTAGAAGATTTGTGACATCCGTTTGGTCCGCGAACCAATTTTATAAGCCGACAAATTCCCTCGCTTAATATGAAAGCATTAAACAGGGTTTATATTACTCGGGTTCTTTAAAATTCCTATAAGGGCAAGCCCCTATAGTTAATTACATCTTAAGTGACGAGAATCACCTAAGAAAACTCTCGATAATAATCAATAATTCTCGCTCTCAAGAATTTCAAAGTTTAAGTTTTCAAGGGATTGAATTTTGGAATTTCGATAGGGAATGGATCAAATTTGGAACATTTTATTTTGAGAATTCAAAGGAAGAAAAGTAGGAGAAATTACGTATTCGAAGCGAACTTCGGTAATCTCCCGACTATCCTATTGTTTCGTCTTGGATTTAGGAAAGTCCTAATGTTTATTTAAATGTTTTGATCTTCGCCAATTTTAATTAATTAGGGCTTATATTTGTATGATAAAATCAAACAAACAGATCTCGAAGATGTGAGGGTTTATTTGTCGTACGGACGACTACCTCGGAATCCTAAAACCTAGTTAGGGCTTAATTTACAAGGTAAATGCCTAACGAAGAGTCGAGGATTTATGTTGCACTGTGCAAACTACCTCGAAGTCCTATGGCTTTTTTATTTAATTCTAGGAAAGTTTTGTCAAGTAGATTCAAGTTTTGCTGATGACGATGGCCGTGCCGCCCACCATGCTCCGAGCTCCTTGTTGTTGCAGAGGTTTAGTTTTAGAAGTCATAAATCGGGGATGAGAAAAGTGTTTTGGTTTAGAGAAAATCTTAATTTCCAAGTGTTTTTTACGTTTTAATTAAAACAAATCTTAAATTTGATTATAACGACACCTGCTAAGATCCCACGTGTCCATCCTTCCGCATCATTATTTTTATCGGATTCACTTAGTCCAGATGAATTTGCTAAACTCAACTGAATGAGTTCCACACTTTCATTTAGACCGTGAGAAATCCCGTTAGCAACACGTAGGTTACATCATCCGAGGTATTCCCGATCATCCAACAGGACGTTTTAATTTAATTGTAATTGTAGTTTTGTGTTCTGTTTGTGATTAAATTTTGAGTTGTTTTATATTTTGAAATGTTGTGGCGGTGAATTTTATCTTGCAATGACTTTTAACTTAGTTTTGGTTTCAGCTTTAGTGGACTATCCTAAAAGTGTGGGTTTTCATGCAACAGCTTGTTTATCATGCAAGAAAAGTAAGTGCGATGCGATTAATGAAATTGCAATAATGTAAATTGCAATAAAATAAAAGCGTACCCTGAGGGTCTTCCCGTCATCCCAAGCCGCACTTAAAACACAATTAGAATATTTAAGCAAGTTCCTAGTAAAGCTAAGGGAAGGGTTATGGTTTTCTACCAAATTTCTAATCCTATAGCTAGTCATTTCCTATGACGTCTAGGTTCTTAGTGTTTCTAGTTTAAGGACGATTTTCTTCATCAAAGAACAATTAAGTCCAATTGTTCTTATAAATGTCCCATCATATCGAGGAAGTGCTTAAGAATAATCTTAAACATCTTTTCAATATTTCTATGATTGTTTTAAGTCCAAATGAATTTAATTATATAAATGAATTAATCGTCCGGGATTCAAGTTTTGTTGTTATCTTACTCAGCTGAACTAGGACATTTGAATATCCTATAAGTGAAGTAACATTTCATTTAATGTTCTGTTTAGGAGTTATAATAACCAAAGCTTTCGAGGGTAAACTGGTATTCAAATGATTTGATTTAAGTTAATGGGTTTAAATTTGGAACAGTGTTCAAGTTGCTTTATATTTATTTTCTTTCTGTTTTAGGTGATGTTATTTAATTTAATTTAATTTAATTGAGTTTTAATTCAATTCAATTTAATTTGGTTTAACTTAATTTAGTTTGATTTGATGTTACATTAAATTAATTTGATTTGATTTAATTTTAATTTAATTTGATTTAATTTAATTTAATTTAATTTAATTTAATTTAATTTTAAGTTATTTAATTTAATTTAATTTAATTTAATTTTTTAATTTAATTTTATTGAAAATTTTTAAAAGAGTTTAATAATTTAATTTTAGTTTAATGATTAAGTCCTTTAATGTTTTGAATTTGAGTTATCATTTTAATTAAGAATTAAATATTAATGAAATGATTAATTTAGGGATTTTTAAATTAAAGAATAAATCTCTTCCTAATAATATCCTCTATTTTAATAATTCCAATTTTATTATTCTTCCAAATTTAATCAATTATTTAATTAAGGTTTAATCATTTTAATATTGTTTAATGGGTTTCTACCCTTTAATTATTTAAATTTCAATCATCCAACTCAGATTAGGATCAAATGTTTTACTTATTAATTTTTTTATTAAACCTAAAGTTTTAATTAAGGATTAAAAATTTTAATTACCACTTTACCCTTTAAGCTTAATAATTTCATAACTCACTAAATTGAACTCAAATGAACTTGAAATATTTATGTGACTTCACTCATATGTCAATAAAGACATGAGAGGAGAAAATGTGATTTTTCTGTATTTAATTTATTTATATAATTATTTTTGGTAGAAAATAGAGATTTTCAAGGAAAATTTAATAACATGACTAAGGAAAAGTTTCTGTCCTTAAGAAAATTAGGGGATATTTCTAATGACCAGAGAACCACTTGGACCAATTTTGGTGATTTTTTGAATTATATTATTTTTATTATAATTATTTTAAGTTTTGGAGTGTTAATTAATTTAAAAATAAAATAAATGTTGAAAAATGAATTTTATATTTTTGAAAAATCTCTCTCGATATCAAGGAAATCAGAGAATCAAATTTTACAATTTTCTGATTTTTCTATGATTTATTATAATTATTTTAGTGAAAATGCTAGAAAATACATTTTTTTTAATTTTAAAATTACCCTGAGGCTTTAAAATTTAATATCTCATAAAATATACCTAAGAAAAATATGGGGTTTATTCCTAAGTGATTAAAATTCAAAATGTGACATTTTGGTGAATTTTATTATTTTTGTGATTTTTATTATTTTTTTAATTATTAAAAATATTAAAATAATATTAAAAATCAACTTTTTTAGAAAATTGAAATTTTAATTTTCTTAAATTCCCCTGATATCGAGAGGCTCCAAAACCAATTTGGTGAATTTTTAAAAAGTATTTTGAAAGTTATGAATTTTTAAAGTTCAAATCGACTAAATGGCTTAATCAACCCAATTAGTAGAGCTAACCAAGTCCAATCGACCTCAAATTTTTATGGTAGGTTCCTCCGATCCTAAAGGTCGATGGAGAATTGATTTCAAGCCAATTTGATGTATGGTTAGCTCTAATTGATTAGAGACCTATTTTGAGTGTTTAAGCCAATTAGTGTCGTTTTAAATGAACTAACTCAAAACCTATTTTTCCTAGGGTTCTCTGGTCATAAGGAACATCACCAAATTTTCCTAGAATTTATTTCACAACATGCTATTTATTGGAATTAAAATACTCAAAACAATAACATAAATTTGAAAAATCAATAACTTTTCATAGGGATGACCTCGACTTTGGAAAATTCGAGGAATGTTCCCAAATTCGGAGGCTTCAAAAGCCCTATGGTCTCATGTCATGGTGAATTGTATACATGCATGGAGAATTAAAAGTATGCAGAGGGTAAATAAATTATAAAAAATAAAATACTTGATGAAATTGAATGATTTTTTTTCCACATTATTCTCCTCTGTTCACTGAGCAAGAGGGTATTTTTATTTTATTTTTCTGATTTTTCTACACAAAGTTATGAATTTTTGAAGTTTAGGGAATTAAATAAATAAAAAAAACCCTAATTTTCTATTTATCCACACGGCGCCGCGTCAACCTCGGCAGCTCCGAAACGCCGCGTGGCGCGCTCCCATTCGACGCCGCCATCTGACTCAGCGCTCCCGGGCCCGCCGTATCGTTCCGTCTTCTGATCCGACGCGATCCTGGCCGTCCGTCCGCACGTGTATTAAATGAACGGCATCCGTTCATCGTCCCCAAGTGTTCTCACCCGAGAGCCGTCCACACTAAATCCTTAAGATCTCACTCGATACTCAATGGATTTTCATGTTCTTATGCTCTATGGATTTGTCTTGAAGAGACGAACACATCTATACGGCTATCAGGCATTGAAATTAAAGCATTTGAAATGGAGAATCTCCAGAAGCTCGGGATGAAGAATTAGCTCATACCTTTGCTCAGAGAAGTGTGGCTTCGATCCGAGAGTTGTTGCACCTTCGATCGGATCCCGCGAAGCTCCGAGATGAAGTCTCCTGGTCCGGTGAATTGTCTAGGTGTGATTTCGACCAAGCCCGATCACAAAGCTTGGAGGCTCGGAGCAATCGGGTGGCCCGGAGATGGGGCTTTTGCTGCGTGGACACCTTCCCTCGGTCCGGTGAAGGTGTAGAACCGATCAATTTGGGGATTGGCTCACTCGTGGAGAAGTGTCCTCGGTTTTGGGTGGAATTTCGATTGAGAAATCGGGTTTTGTCGGTGGGGATTAGTGGCAAATCGACACCTGGGATCAACTCGCTCTAAGGGTGGAGAAGGTTTGGAACAATTTTGGTAGAGTTTCGGCAAGGTTTGTGCAACTCTCTTCTCTTGGCCGTGAGGGGTGGAGTTTAAATAGGAGAGGGTGGAGGGCCTCCTGTGGAGAGTTAGGGCTTGGGATCGAGCTGCTCGCGGCATGGGAAGAACGGCTCCAATGGCCACTCGGGGATGGGGCGGCTCGGCGAGTGAGAATTCCAAGTCGGGCTCACATGTGAGCTCTCGGCCATGGTGTTTTCCGGCGGCCTCGGTGGCTGGCCGGCCGAGCATGGGTCACCATCTTGTTCGGGTGGGTCGTGTCTGGGGTTTAGTGTAGGCGATTGGCAAATGCCATGTGTAAAGAGCTTGGATTGAAATGGAATGGGAGGAAGACCATTTTGGGTTCAAATGAGTCAACCCATGGTTTTGGGCTAGGTTCACCACCCAAGGCCCGGTCTTGGGCCGAAAAGGATCACTTGGGTCAGCCAAGAGAGAATGGTGTGGTCTTCATCCATGATGAGGTGGCTAAGCATGGTTTAGTGTGTGACATGCTTAAGGTAAAAAAGGGTTTAAGAAGGATTAGGAAAGGGGGCCCTCCTTTTGCCATTAATGGCTTGATCACATGTCAAGCCTTCCATGGCTTCATGTGGCTTGTCCATGGCTTGCATGGCTCACCTTTGGCTTGGCGAAAAGTTTGGTCAATTTCATGAAAATGGATTTTAGGAATTTTTGGTAATTTGATGGAAATTTGTATGAAACTTGATTTGGAATTATTTGATGATGAATTTAGGACTTAAGTAATGGCTTTAATTAAGTGGATGGCTAATGGAGATGTCATGTGGGCTTTAGGGTAGATTTTGGGCCTTTTGAAATGGTTTTAGGTGGGCTTTTAAGAAGGTTTAGGAAAGTGGGCTTTTGGATTTTAAAATGGACTTTGTGATGAAATTTTGTAAAGAGGTTGGGCTAAATAATTGTTGGGTTTAGCTCATGGATGTATCATGAGTGATTTGAAATGAATTTGAGGTGGTTTGGGTTTGAATTGAGTTGAATTTGGGCTCTTTTGGTGAATGGGCCAATATAAGTCCAAGTGGGCCAAGTTGGGCCAATGTTGGGCTAGGGTTAAAATTGATGTAAAATCAATGTTGAGAAATGTTTATGGGAATGTTTCAAAGAGGTTTTGACTTTGGTTGGGCTTTGATTTTGGGGTTTGGGCCCATTTGGGTTAGGTTTGGGTTTAGGTCAAAATTGAGCTTTTTGGCTTTCGGGTTGAATTTGAGTGGGGTTTGGGTCTAAATTTTGGGCAAATCATGTTAGTGTTTTATTTGTGGGAATGTTAAGGAAGATTTAGAAAAGGTTTGGGGTTAATTGGAGTTGAATTGGGTGAGTTTGGGTTAGGTTTGGGTCATGGGTCCAAATTGGGCTTTAAGGCCAAAAGTGAAATTGGATCCAAATGTCAATCAAATTGGACTTGGATTTGGTCTAGATTGGTGTTGGGAATGTTGAATTGAAGTTTAGAACTGAATTGGACCAGAATTTGGGTCAATTGGGTAGGCTAGGCTTGACATTGGGTTCACTTTGGGTTAAAATGGGTCAAATTGGGGGTTTTGACAAAAGTAGGGTAAATTGACAAAATTGGCTCATGGTGTAGTTGGACAAAATGAAATTGGGAATATTTGGGATTTTCTGGAATTTTCTGGGAATTTTCTGAATTTTTGGATTTTTGGGTCAAGAGGGGTATTTTGGGTATTTGGAGGGTATTGGGAGGTATTCTTGGAATTTTTGGTATTTTTGGGTATGAATGATCAATTTGAGTAATGTGTAAATGTTTAAGATCAATTTTGAGGAATTTTGGGTGATTTAGGAAATTTTGAAAAATTTGGGTAATTTCAAGGGTTTTGGGTAAGTTAAGCGGGTGTAGGGTCCCGGGGTCAAAAATTGAAAATTTGGGAAATTGAAGATTGGGTGGATGTAAGTGGATTGAAATCATTTTGGTTGAGCCATGAAGCCATATCAAGCCCACATGGGCCATGAAGGGACCCATTTGAGGCATTCACTATGTTGTTCCTAACCCTCTTAACCAAGGGCTTAGGGGTTAAGGACCATCCATGTGAATCACCTACATGAGTCAGGAGGTCAAGTTAGGTATGGGTGTGTGAAAGTGTAGTGTATAAGTGTAGTGTGTGTGTAAGTCAACCCTTTACTGCGACCGAGGCCACCTGAGGCGGTCCTAAGGCCAAAGAGTCCCATAGGAACTCATCCTTTAAACTTCCACATTTGATTTCAACCCTCTAGGTGATTAGGGGTCTATAGTCAAGTTTGTGGAGTTTGAAGGGAGTTTAGAAGTGGTTTGAGTTTCTAAAAGGTGGGTCCCAATTCTAGTCCTCTAAGATAGTCAAAGGAAAAGCCTAAGGCTAGATCCTAAACACTAAAGAGAAGAAGAGAAGACTTCATCAAAAATGAGGTCAACAGAAACATAATTACAATAAATGATCTTTATCCTCAAGGAACTCTCTATCACTTATAGGGAGAATTTGATGAAGCAGGAGATTGAAAGATGGATTTCTTATTGAACACCGAGTTTTCCAATTGCTATTGTCATTCAATTTGCTATTGACATCCGAACTTCTGACAAATTTTTTTTGGTAACAGAATTACCACATTTTGCGGTAACAGACAGAATTTGCCTTCATATTTTGTTGTTATTGTTGTTAGCAAACATAAAGGGAATAAGCTCCATATTTGTAAGGTGGTGTCGGCCGCTAAAATTTGAAAGAGGAGATGATTTTAAAATGTAGTTTAGATTTAAAATAGTTTAATTTAAAATAATGGGGTATAACTTTTGGAAAATAATAAAAAAATTTGAAAAAAATGAAACGAGGTACCGTACATTCATTAGTTTGGATTAGTCAAGTGTAACAATACAAGTAATGCATTTATCCCGAAGGGTAAACACATCACTTGAATAGTGACACTCAACTAAATAAACTAAATAATCTACGGTATCTGTTTACTCTGCGAAACCAGTTTTATAAGCCGAGAAGTTTCCCTATTTAATATAAATGATTAAATATTGTTTATATTATATGGGTTCTAAAATTCCCTATAGAGGCAAGCCCCTATAGTTAATTACATCTTAAATGACGGAAGTCACTTAAAAAAAACTCTCGATTAAGACCAGTGGTTCTGCTTTCAAGAATTTCAAAGTTTAGGTATCCAAGATTGGACGAAAGAAAGTCAAAAGAAAGTGGCTCAAAATAAGAACATTTTATTTTAGGAATTCAGAGGAACGAACAAGTAGGGGATGTCACGGATCCAAGAAGAACCTCGGTGACTTCCCAACTATACTATTGTTTAGCTTTAATTTTGAGAAGATGTTATTTGATGTTTCATTCCTGTCAATTTTATTATTTAGAGCTTATATTAGCAGGATACCCGATCGTACAAATAACCTAAGAAGATAGGAGGATTTACATAGTACTGCACGACAACCTCAGAATCCAAAAAGTGTTAGGACTTATATTGCATAACAGGATTGTGCAAAAGCCTAAAGATGGAGTAAGGATTTACGTCACGCTAGGCGAACTACCTCGAAATCCTATGGGTTTTGTTATTTAATCCTAAAGAAAGGTTTTGCTGATGTAGACCCATTTCGTTGCTGTAGACCGCCCTCTTTCGTCCGTTGCATCCTCGTCGTGCTGCCCTCAAAGTTTTGCTCCAAGCTCCAAACTTCTCGTTGTATCGATTGCAACTTTGGGGTTTATATTTTGTGGTTACATGTATAATTATTGTCGGGTCTCAGGGCTTGTCGCGGGGTACCTCCTAAACCAGGTGTCCTACTGGCCTCTATCATAAAGTGCCCTGCAAGTCTCTAAAAAGCAACCTAATAATAAAAGGGAACATGCTACGAAGTGTAGTAAGTTGTAAACGGTAGAGATCACAAGCATGTTATATTAAACAGTAAAAAAAAATGTATCACAAAATACGTAGTAATAAACAACAGGAAACAAGTATCACAAGCAGACTATGCTAAACAAGTGTGTTATAGTAAAACATGTTAAGTTAAGCATGAGTATATAATGCAAAAAGTAAAATATGATATGCTAAACAGGAATACTGAAAATAAAAATATGTTATACTAAGCAGGAATATATACTACGGAAAGTAAAGCAAGCAAATAGTGCGGTAAAAGAAAATGAAGTGGTGGTACTACGAAAGTACCGTGAGCGCTGATTACTTGTAGAGCGTCACTACCTGTTATTATTAACATTTTATTTCATGCAGAAAAGAAGTCAGCACCAAAAGAAAACAAGAGTAGACGCAGTAAGGAAAACCTGACTAAATAGAGGTACTACTGTATATGTGAAAGAACTAGGACTGGGCCATCACACAGACAACTAAAAAGAAATAAGAAAAGAAAAGAACAAACTTGTATGGAATTCGTAGATGTCCCGCATAAAATTTGTATAAAATCCATATAAAATTACAAAGCACGGACTACAAGTTCAGGAGGACCGTAAGGAAGATAGCGCGGAGGTCTCAGAGCTGTGCTATATATCCCGACCTTAGGTGCTAACTACCAAACCGACACCCTACGGAAGGCAATCATATCTCAACCCGAGTGGACCAACCGTGGACCTTTCTGAATTTTCATACATTTCAATTTGCATGCCAATAAAACTTAAATGTGGAAAGTAATTTATATCTTGTGTAGGAAATTTCATTTTTTTTTTATATTTTAGAACATGTATATGAGTCTTTTTTTATATAAAATAGTATAGTCCACAGGATAGTCCCCCTAATCGAACTAGGACTACTGACAGTCTAAGAGTGTAGGTGACAAAAACCCCAAGGAAGGGCAAATAGTATCATGAATTCTTTCATCTACCCTCTCCAGAGTCAGGAGATAATATTCTAAAGGCATCCCTCGTATCTCTCTAATGCACTGTCATCACCACCTCCCTAACCATCCTACTTACAGCCTTACTTGATGGCCCCACATACAGCAAAGGGGCTATACGTGCATGCTTCTGCGTCCTACATAAACGTGTAATTTAGACCAAGAAGCAAGAAGAAAACAAATGACAGGAGACAATGAGAAGAAGAGAGGAGGGGACGACCCGTTTAAAACAACGTCATAAAGAAGGTGGATCGATTTTCAAAGCCACTGAAAACAAGCAATCCCGAAGCCTCAACGGCTCGGACCTGACAGACTCAGCTAGCATCTATCAGGGGTGAAACCCTGACAACCCTCGCAAAGTCCAATACATGAAGACTAAGCACAATTTTCATAGGACAAGAGGGTAGTAGAAAACTCCAAGGTCTGACCACTTGGGACTGTCCGATTCCTAAGCTATTCCTGCCCCGGACCAAAGTATTTAAGCCAAGACTAAGCTACATAAACCCAAAAACCGAGTTTTTTTGCCATTCTTTTCTCTTTTTTATTTTAAAAGGAGTCGTCAGCTTGTCAGTCGTCGTATACTTCCCCTATTCGAATAAATCTCCCTCCCGAATCAAATAAGTGATTCGAAGAGGAGAGGAACCGATTAAGAAGGGACATACGACAAAGTGACAAACAAGAGAAAAGAAAAACATGGAGAGTCTACGTGCAATAAACCTCGCAAGGATAAGTCAAGCATATCCGCCCAAACAAGATCGGGCAGAGGCATCTTAAACCAATATCCGCGAAAGAAGTATCTACGTAGACTACCCATAACCGGAGAGTCAAGTGTATGTACTGCGTTGCGGGGTCGAGAGCACTCCCGCATGAATGTATTCCTACCGATTAATTACATCTTGGGGGATACCCAAGAATACTCTCGATAAAAGGAGTTTCGCTTTATATTATCATAGACCTGGGGTATAGGCAATCAAAGGGAGATTATTCCGTGTGGGAAAGTCCCGACGCTTCAAAGCTCTCTCTAAGTCATCAGGCATAGAGTGAGTCTCTCATATCCCAAATGGGGTAGCGACTCATTAGCATACGAAACCCACAGAATAACCTAAATCATCTTGACGGGGGTATCCCAACACGTCAAAGCACGTCCGGGCCATAAGGGCAGAGGACAAATTGTCGTATCCCAAACGGGCGGCAGCTACGTCCAAGCATCGGCCGCCAAAATGATATCAACGAAGTCGAGGAGTGAAAGGGCTCGACAGGGGTAGTTAAAGGAAGGAAGGAGTAATCCTAGAGGGGTAGAGATAGCCAATTCGGGGTATCACAAACTCGTCATCCAAAGCGAGTAGGACCCTAAGTCTACCCGAACGTGAAGGTAGTCGACCCAACACATCCCGAGATCCCGGTCGACAATCCAAGAATTGCATTATCCACGGGGACCTCGGTAGCCCTAAGGTCAAAGGAAGGAAATTCTATCCTATGACTATAAGCTGGAGCTCCAAGAGGTGGGTCTCACACCTGCCAAAGTGGCAAGGATGCCGCTGGAAAGAAGAGAAATGGAGGTTCAGCTACAAAGCTGCAAACGCTCCAAACAAAAGGACTTACACCCCGTCTGGGTCGGGGAGCCTTCTAACACCCTAGGCGCATTAGACAACCACCTATAAAGGCCTGTCAGGTTGGAGAAGCACAGGGACTCCTCCTCAGGACATGCAAATATGAATGTAGTTATCTAGAGTGGTCCTTAAATAATGTGGAGGCCCTATTAGTATGACTTGGGTGATATCCATGCAATGCAACCCATTTACAATACGACCAAAGGCCATGCAAGAATGTAAAATTTACAAATTTTAAAGTCCTGAATATTTTAATCCTAAAAATAAATTTATCTTGAATATCTTACTAGGATTTTTTAACGTATAAAATTTACAATTTTAGGGTCCTTAAAGAGCCTAAATGATATCGTGAAATCCGGATCACGAAAGAAACAAGGAAAACACATGCGTACATGCAAATATGCAATAAAAGCAAGAAAGAAAGCACTCCATAATAAAATAAAAGAGGCCAAAATGCCGCTGGACCGGCAACATAATCCAGAAAAAGAAAAATGCGGCCGGACTCCGCATATACATGTCCGGTCCTAATTCTATACATCAATATGAAAATGCAGAAGTAAGATACGGGGCACGAGCATCTGCTCTTAGTCCTCTCCACGTGGTTCTCGCGCAAAACGCCTCGGAACCCGTGCCCGTATCTTATTTCTGCTATAGGACTCTCCTAGACTCTAAAAGTACAAAGGAAAATAAAAAGATTCAATCCTGCATGAAAACAAGTGTTAGCGGGGAAAGCTCGCATGCAAATGACGTATAATGAGCCATGCTTTATAAATGGGGGAGCTAATAGCACCTGCAAACAAAAATGTCAGAAATCATCACTTGCTCCCCCCATAGCGGTACATGTGTGTGTGTATAAATAAGCATGACTCCCTGCAGAAAAAGCGCCCTAACACACTACCATACATATGCAGCATGCAATCACATCACAGGCAAAGTGCAGAAGAAATATACCCGGTTGAGGCAACCAATCCATCAAAGAACAATAGTCGGGCATCAAAAAGACTACCTAGCAACCTAAGTTCTAGCCTAGCACATCATCTAACGAAAGTGCACAAACCTAGTGCCTAAGTGCAGGGTAAGTCTGGGTTTAGTATGACTTTGACGGGGTCGTCATAAGGGCATCACGAAGAGGGGTGACACAAGTTAGATCCAATGGATCCTTAGCACAATCATACTTGTGCTGATCCCGATGACTTAATTCGCATTGCTCATTAGGATCAACCCAGCAAGCAATGCTCGTTAAGGCATCGCGACCGACACATGGTCACTCTCCTAACGAGTAGGACAAGTCATCGAAGAATGGGTAAGCAAACGATCATGCAAGAAGCCTCAAATTGTGATTGCTCGACTGAAGTACGAAACAATCACAACGGGCGTCCAAAAGGGCAAGCACACACATCATGCAAAATGCAAGGATGCTACATGCAAGTAGAATGCACCAAAGTGGTGATGGTGAGTATACCATAAAGGCAGTGACTCGAAAAGAGCGGGCATGCCGCGAAGGCGACGGCCCAAAGGATGGTGTATGCCAAGGAGGCAGTGACCCGAAGGTGGGCATGTCGTAGTGGCGACGGCCGGAGGTGGGCATGCCGTAGCGGCAGTGGCCTGAGCAAATGAGTATGCTAAGGAGGCAGTGACTCGAAGGTGGGAATAATTCTCACTGGGAGAATCATAAAAGTGCGGTGCAAATGCAATTGCAAATGCAAATGCAAAAAAACGAATAAGGTGCAACATGCAACCAGACCAACATGCACATGCCAGAAAACATGCAATAAAATGCAACAGCATAAAAACATGAGTGATCGGTCGACCGGTCCGTGGTGGCTGGTCAGCCTAAAGAAATGGGTGGATTAGTTCGGGGTAACCAATCCGACCCTAAAGGATAGGTGATCGACTTGGGACAGTCGATCGAACCCAACTGAGGATTGGGGATCGGCCCAGGACAGCCGATCAACCCAAATTGCTCATGCGAACATGCATACAATGCAACAAATGACCACATGCAAAAATGCAACAAGATGATCCATGCACATGCGATGAAACCCAAACGGTCGACGACACGTCGAACTCATCCTAACGACCTCACATAGGTACCTAGGGTTGACGCACTTGGATCTGCGGCATCGCCGCCTCCAGCTTTGGCGTGGCTACGTGGAGGGCTTCCCCCTCCGATTTCTCGTGGGGGAAACTCGCCACCGTTCGTAGGGCGGACTAGCTACAAAGCTTTTTCCGCTCTACGACACCCCGATCTTATAGGACGGACTAGCTACAAAGATTTTCCCGCCCTCTAAGATCGAACTCAACTAATCCCTCCAAGGGAGATTAGGAGCGCCAAAACCGTGGGAAATTAGGATTTCAACCCAATAGGATTAAGATCTAAAGCTCAGAACAGGGAATTGCTAGGCTACAAAATGGAATTGGCCAACTCACAAGATTCCTAACCTATAGCTCACTCTAGGTAAATCAACGATCCATCACATAGGCGGCTCGACCGGTCGACACATGTCGTCCGGCACCTCCAGCCCACGTGGGCGATCGAACCCACGTGCCTAGACCGGACTAAGCCTATGGCCAGCTAAGGGCTCAGAAAATCTCACCACCGTGACGGTTGAAGACGCGTTCTCTTTATGCTGAGAAGAACCTTCGATTCCGGCGAACCGCCGGTGTTCGGTCCGTGCGCCAACGCACCTCGCAATAAATCATGCAACGAGGAAAATACGACACAATGAGGGCAAGAGACACACCTCGCAACAAAACCACGCAAACAATGGAGGAATACGTGAGGTATGCAAAGTACCAGAAATAAATAATTTTAGCATATAAAAATATAACTAAAATGTATCTTCAGAAGAGGTTGGATCGAAGTTTTGCTCGGCATTGTCTTACAAGCATAAATTTATAGAGAAATGTTGGAAAGATCGATGCAATATCCCTATTGTTTTCCAACACTATGAGGGATTACAATGAAACATTGGCACTTCTTCCAAATGATTTTAAATCACCAAAGATCCACTTGTATGCATTTATGAATCAACATCCCAGCTTGCAAATCACTATACATCAATTTTTGCTTAATTTTGTAAATCAATATCTACACATTCAAGAGATTTAGAGTAGGATTTTACCAAAATTTGAGCACACTTCGTCTGCATCCATGGAGTTTATGACAAGAGGGGATGGCCGCCGGCAAGGAAGTGGCAGCGAGAACTTCGGCCAAGAAGAAGAATGGGAGAAAAATATAAAAGAAATAATAATAATAAAAATATGGCTGCAGCAGGTTCGGACAGTAGGGACGCCGGCGGCTGGAGGAGAACCTCCGGCGAGCAAGGGAGGTCGGTGCAGGGCGCCCGGCTTCGCGAGGAAGAAGAGGAGGAAGAGGAGCAGGCGCGAGGGATAAAGGAGTGCAGGCTTCTCGACCGGCGACTGGAGGAGTTCCGGCGGGGAAGAGGATGGCGGCGCCGGCCTTCGCCGGTGACTTGGAGGAGATCCCGCGAAGCGAGAGGGAGACCCGGCTAGGTTTTTCGCGAAAATGGGGTTGGCGGCTGTAAGGGTTTGTGATACAATAGGGTAGAGAGAGGGGGAGAGGTTAGGATGCGTGAGTTTTTTTTTTTATATAAGATAATATATAATATTATATATAATATATAATAATAATAATAATATTATTATTATTATAATTATCCTCTGTGAATTTTCAGCATGTACACGTCCTCACAGCGAAGTAGATGTTCCTCTTAGATCTAAAATCAACGTTCCGACGCAATTGATAGTGCGGTCCGTTTGGTCATTCGATGTCGTTCGGGCCGCTCGAGCCACTTTTTAAAGAAATGGCCAAAAAGAATAATTCGCATATTTTAAGCTCGTTCGCGATATCGTAGCAAAATGAACATCCTCCGTAGGTAAAATCGACGTCCCGGACGAGATCGTGTGATCCGTTTTGTCATCCGGAGTCGTTCGAGTGACTTTCAGACGATCGCGCTAAAAACGATAATTTGCACAATTTTTACCCCGCCCGCAAAGCTCGTAGCGAAAATAAATGTCCTTCCTGAGTAATATCGATGTCCCGGACACACTCGCGTAGTCTGTTTCATCGTCAGTAGTCATCCGAAAAGCTTCGCGAGTGGATGGACCAATTTAAGCCAAATTCCCGCACATGTAATATATAAAAAAAATGATGCCAACACCGTGCCCAACAATATACCAAAATAGGGCCAAAACTGCAGCACGAAATTTTCAAAACCGGTCCCAAATTGTAGCCCAAAAGTTTCCAAAACTGGGCTCAAACTGCAACCCAAACTAATGCCAATCCGGGCCCAAATTACAGCCCAAAAGTTTCCAAAACTGGGCTCAAACTGCAGCCCAAACTAATGCCAAACCGGGCCCAAATTGCGGCCCGACATATCATTAAAACAAGTCAAAAACTGCCATATATATATATAGCCAAAGGAAGTCCAAAAGCATGTAAAATCTCAGCCCAACTTTAAAATCCATAACATTTAAGGAGATGAATACACCTCCCCAAGCCTAGCTAAAGTAGTAGGGAGGTAAAAAATTTAACTATTAAATGTTAGGAATGTAAATCAATAAAGAGCAGATTGGCATATATGAAGTTAAATGAAATATATGTGCATAAACGTGAAGTCCCTCCTGGCCAAAATCTATGCTCAAATCAGGTTGGTAATCTTCCTTTAAAAAAAATCAGGAAGCACTTAGGAGCTAATATCTTTGAAGAAATTCAGGAAGCACATTTTCTAAAGAAAGATTGAGGCTGTTAAAAGAAAGGGCAGCCACTATTAAATGATGGAATAAATTGCAATGCCGGCAGAAACCTATTCATGGAACCAAACTTAGAGAACTCGCTACTGTTAAGCAACCTGTTGCAGATATTCACAAGCAGAAGAGTAAACCATGCTATTATATGAAATTTTCATCTTACTTTGGGGAACTAATTCTCATTCTGGGACCAACAAGTAAGACAACAAGGTTAGCTCGCTCAAAATATTTCCAACAAACTACACAACTAAACTTTTCATGAGGAAGATTTACATTTGCATATTTAACACTTATATAAATGTAAACCGTCCCTGCAAAAATAAAAAAAATGATGACTGCATATAAAATTTGGGTGGTGTAGATAAAGAAAGGAAAACTTTGGGTGTTAGATATGTAAATATGTGGCAATTAAATGGTATATATATATCTCCTCACAAATTGTTGAAAGCATTATGAGATTATCTCCAGTAGGATACTAAATAATAAACCTTGCCTTTTGTTTTCGTTCGTTTTTCTCTCTTTTATTTTAGAAGGAGTCGCAGGTCCGTCGATCATCGTATACTTCCCACATTCGAATAAATCTCCCACCCGAATTAGATAAGTGATTCGAAGAGAGAGGAACCGAATAAGAAGGGACATACGACAAAATGACAAACAAGAGAAAACACAAAACGTGGAGAGACTTACGTGCGATAAACCTCGCAAGGATAGGTTTAAGAGTGTTTGCCCAAACAACATCGGGCGAATGCATCTTAAACCGATATCCGCGAAAGAATACCTACGTAAACTACCCATAACCAGAGAGTCAGGTGTAGGTGCTTGTTCTGGGGCCAAGAGTGCTCATAAGGGGATGTATCCCACTTAGTTAATTACATCTTAGGGTGTACCCGAGAATACTCTTGATCCAAGGGGGGTTTACTTACTCAGTAGTGCCAACTAGCACAGGGCTACAAAAGGAGGTTATTTCACAGGGGGATGTTCCGAAGCTTTCAAAGTTCCTGTTAGACCACGGGGTGGAGAATGGATCTCCCACTATCCCCGCAAGAGTAACGGACTCATCGGCATACGGAACTCCGCGAAAGAACCATATCATCCCAATGGAGAACCCCAACACGTCAAAGCACATCCGAGCCGTAAGGGCAGGAGGACAAATCGTCGTATCCCAAACAAAGCGGCAGCTCATCGGCGTTAGGCCATCGAGATGATGCCAACGAAGACAAAGGAATGAAATGGCTCAACAAAGGTAGTCAAGAGGATGGAAAGAGTATTCCTAAAAAGGTAGATGTAGCTAAGTCAGGGTACGACAGACCCATCATTCCAAGCAATTAGGACCCTAAGTCTACCCGGTCGTGAAGGTAGTCGACCCAACACGTCCTGAGATCCCCGGTCAACAATCCTTGAATTGTGACCCCAACGGCGACCTCGGTAGCCCTAAGGTCAAAGGAACGAAACTCTATCCTATGACTATAAGCTGGAGTTCCAAGAGGTGGGGCTCACACCTGCCGAAATGGCGAGGATGCCACGGGAAAGAAAAAGAAAGGGAGGTTCGGCTACAAAGCTGTAAACACTCCAACAAGAGGACTTGTACCCCGTCTGGGTCGGGGAGCCTTCTAACATCCTAGGCGCACTAGACAACCACATATTCAAGATTATGCTAGGCCAGTCAGATTGAAGAAGTACGAGGACTTCTCCTCGGGACATGCAAGTATGATGCAATTATCTAAGAGAATCCTAAAGTATTGTGGAGGCCCTATTAAGTATGACTTGGGTGATAGCCATGCAATGCAACCCGTTTTTAAAACCGGCCCAAAGGCCATGCAGGAAAGTAAAGACAGATTTTAAAATCTTGAATCCTTTTAATCCTAAATTTTAATTTATCTTGAATATTTTATTAGGATCTTTAAGGTAAGAGAGAAAACAAATTAAAGCGCTTCCCAGATCACAGAAAGAAACAATATAAAATGATCCAAACATGCAAGTCATGCAAGAAAAGCGGAAAAACACTCCAAAAGAATAAATAAAAGAGGCCAAATGCCGCTGGACCGGCAACATAATCCAGGAAAAGCAGTAAAGGCGGTCGGACTCCGCGTATACATGCCCGGTCCTAAATCTATACAAAAATATAAGATTCAAACTTAAGGTACGGGCCACGAGTCGTTGCTCTGGTCCTGGTCACATGGTTCGGTGCGTCGTCCGCCTCGAAACCCGTGCCCGTACCTTATTTCGATACGTGACTCTTCCTAAGGACTCTATTAAATACATCCGTAAAAGAAAATAAAGACTCGACTCGCATAAAACAAGTATTAGCGGGCACACCATGCAACTTGAAATAACAAGCCGTGCCTTGTAATTGGGGGAGCTAACGACACTCGCAAGCAAAGGGTTAGAAATCATTACTGTGCTCCCCCATGATAGCATTCGTGTGAGTGTGTAAATAGGCACGCGCTCCCGCGGAAAATCGCCCTGACATACTATCACACACAATAAACATGCAAGCACATTGACGAAAGCAAGAAAAGTGACACGTGGCTAGCACAAGACAACACAGCACATAACAATAGCCAGAGGTGTCGAAAAGACTACCTAGCATCCTAAATCCTAGCCTAACACACCATCTAACGAAAAGTGCATTAACCTAGAATCTAAGTGCAGGGCAAGTCTGGGTTTAGTATGACTTTAGCGGGGTCGCCATGCCGGCCCCACCCTGAGGATCCAAAGGGTCTAATAAGTGTCACCCGGGATGAGCTTTTAAAAATGACGGCCTCATATACGGCCTAAATTTGCTATATGCTTAAATTTAAAAATACGATAGACGTGATAAATAGGAAAATATGTAATTTTATATTTTAGAATAAGGGTCATTAAATGCGAGCCCGTAACATGCATGGGTGACACAAATTAGATCCTTTGGATCCTTAGCACAGTCATACTCGTGTCAATCCCGATGACTTAACTCGCGGAACTCACTGGGATCAACCCGGCAAGCGACGCTCGTTAAGGCATCGCGACCGACACGGAGTCACTCTCCTAACGGTCTGGCTCACTATCAATGCGAACAGGCAGATGCAAATGTAACCGATCGAAACATGCAAGTGACGAGTGTACCATGAGGCAGTGACTCAAAGTGGGTGTATCGAGCGACATTGACCCGAAGGGATGGGCGTGCCATGGTGGCAGCGGCCCGAGGCGATGGGCGTGCCGTGGCGGCAGCGGCCCGAAGAGGGTGTGCCGGGACGGCAGTGACCCGAAGTGATATGCAACTCATACATATGACCAATGCAATATTGCTAAACCTATATGCGGCAATATGCAGAAATGCATACATACACATGCAGGACATGCAACGATGCAAGTGGCTAGTCGACCTAGTCAGAGTATTCGGTCGGACCAAAATATTGCGCCAACCGGCCCGGGATAGCCGATTAGAGCATAGGTGATATCGACCGTCTAAGACAACCGATCGATGTGCAAATATGAAATGCAAAGTGCAGCTAGTGTCAACCGGTCCGGGACGACCGATTGGGGTGCACATGGAGAATGCAAAGTGCAAAAGTATGACACGTGGGAAATGCGAAGTGCAAAAGGGTACCGATTGGGTCGGGACGACCGATCGGGATGCAAGTGCAAACTGTAACGTATAGGTGCAAGTGTGCAACATGCAAATGTGTCAAATAACATGCAAGACATGCAAGTGTGATAAGGAGCCATTCCCGCACTAACGACCTCGCCCGGGGAAACCTAGGGTCAACATATGAAAAGAAACGGCGACTGCCGCCTTTGCTCCGGCGAGGCAAATGGGATACTTTCCCTCCGGATTTCCGAGAGGGAAACTCTCCACGACGTCGCGAAATGGGCTAGCTACAAAGCTTTTCCAGTTTTGCGAACTCCTCTAAACTTTGCAAAGCGAGCTAGCTGAAAAGCTTCTCTCGCTTTGCCAAGTCCGACCTCCCAGCTTTTCAAGGTAGAACTGGGGAATCCAAAGCAAACGGAGTGAGGGACTCCGACCCGTCGGGACCGGTGCTAAGGCTCAAAATAAATGGGATTCACTCGGCTTTCGAGGGGGATTAGGCCACGCATGTAAAGTAAGCCTATCCTAAAGGCTAGCTCTAGGAAACAGACGATCCATCACATAGGCGCGTCGCCGCGCCGGCTCACGCCGGCGCACGCACCCCGTGCGGGCGATCGAACCCGCACGCCTACCAACAACAACCTACGACCGACTATGAAGCAAAATGCAAGTTTTAAGAGATTATACCGCCGCGATGTTTGCACGATGCCCGTTGATGATCGAGGAAGTTTTTTTTTTCGCACGCGGCAGGAGATCCTCGCAATCTCCCCAAAAGTAACGACGTCCGCTGTCCGGAGGTTGGCTTGACAACGAAGCACGCCGAAAATGAAGGAGGTGCGATGGAGAGCCCGGAATATATGATTATTCTGCTGGTTTACTTCGGTGCAAATTCGTCACCGGCGAGGCGGAGGTCCGGCGAGCTAGAGGATGACTTGGACTGAAAAAGGAGACCGGCGAGGGAGAACTCTAAACGGCGGGATCTCGTCACCGGAGTTGGAGGAAGCCAGTGAGAAAGGATGCCGCGGATGCGGCTGGCCGAGAAAGGGAGAATGGTGCTGACGCTAAGCTTCGCCGGAGGCTGGAAGGAAGGCATAGGTCGCTGGCGGCTGCACCGGTGTCGCCGCCAAAGTGAAAGGAGGCCGGCGGGCTTGATTCCGCGAGAGCAGGAGAGGCAGCGGAGGCATCGCGAGAGAGAAAGGAGCTCTTGGATCCTTCTCCCGAGAGAAGAAAATGGAGGAGTAAGCTTCTACCGATAGAATAGCCGAGCCCGCTTTTTTGGAGCCGGTGTGCGTGAGTTATATGAGTATAGGATATTATTTATTATTATATATTTTTTTGGCTGCTTGCAATGTGTAAGAGAGAGAGTGATAGGCCGACCATGCCTAGTAATAGGCGTGCGAGTAGCTGCTTTTAGCAAGATAGACCAGCTTTTTCTTTTATCTTTTATATATATATATATATATATACTATATATGCATATGTATATATATATAAAGATATATATATATATTTATATAAAGTATAGCATAAGTCAGATGGAGAAGCAGGTTATCACCATGCGTGCATTTAATAGGCTATTATGATATCTTTTTTTGTTATATTATATATATATATATATATATATATATATATATATATATATATATATATATATATATATATATATATATATTGGAGAGAGAGGATGAGACAATGTGAATCACGCGTGAGATTAGAATAATAGGATGATGCCCAGCCCTCCTTTTCTGATAGCTGCATGCGTAGGATGTGATATTGGTAGCATAATTTAATGAATATATATATATATATATATATATATATATATATATATATATTTCATCATGCTCATGAGAGAGTTTTAATATGTATATTAGATTATTATTATTATAGAATAATAATAATAATAATAATATAATTATCATCCCCGTATTTTTCACTCAAACACGTCATCGTGATGAAATAAACGTTTCCCTTAGATAAAAACGACATTTCGGACGCGATGGTGTGGTCCATTTCGTCATTCGGGGTTATCTTAACAAGCTCGCGAGTGGATGCGCCAATTTGGGCAATTTCAGCGTGGCGCGACGAATAACATATGTTGGCCAAGTGAAGCCAAAGCTCGGCGGAATGGTCCCGGCTACGTGCCCCTCAACACGTTCCGAAAGTTCCCGGGTGGGTGTCTGAACTACAGGATGTTACGGACGAACTATAGACTATCCTGAGTCATGCAGGTGGACACCCTACACTCGTGACATCAAAAATTGATGCCAACACCTTTAAATCATTTTCACAAGTTCTCCGAACCACTAAAGAAAAAGTAACGGGGTTGGTGGCTCACTCAACCTTTGCATAGCAGATCCTCATTTAACGGGGGAACCATCGATATAGACTTTTTATCAATTTATCTCTTCATACTGTTTTGTTGCAAATAAATTGTTTTGAAAAAACTCCCACAAACAGTAAACAATTTTCAGGGGTAGTTTGATCATTTATCCAGCAACAACTACAATAAGCTGTTCTGAATAATCTCCCACAAATAACAGGCCAGCTTAATCTGATAATTTGCAGATTATCAAAATAATCTGCTTATCAGCAGATTATAAATAATCAACAGTTACCCCAAAAAAGAGCCTTCATCTTTCTTTCGTCCTCTTCATATTTTTGTAATTAAAACTGTTTTATATTATACCTGCAACCATTTTCATATTATATCAGTAAAATTTTGCTTTCAAATAAGAGTCATAGATAACCAATTTGTTAATATTAGAATTATATAATTTGACTGATATTATGGTAACATGAAGCTAGAATTAACAAATTGTTTAAAAATGCTTTGAATGACAATGTCATTACTACATTATGTTGGAATTACTTAACTTATACGTTTTAATTGCAATAGGTTCACAGCATGCATATGTAACCAAGTTTTATATATATTAAATTCTATTTACCAGTAATGACTGCAACCAAAAATAGAAAAGAAATAAAACAAAATGAAGTTGATCTAACAAGCCCTGCTGCATCAAAATCTCACACAAACAATCAAAACCACATTTCAAAATTATTATAAGAGTTCACGGTACAGCCAAAATACCAAAGAAAAAAAAAAGGCAAGTCAGTATCTACCTTCACATACAAACCCCCTTCTTAGGCCTGATCTCAATTCCTTGAACAATAAGGCCCCACTTCCAATGCCCTCCTTGATTCCCCAAAAACAATATAACAACCTCCCCATCATCTCCTTCTTCATTATAGAACTCCCCCAACAAAATTTCCATCCACCCATCCTGCCTTACTTGAGGTCTTCCCACAATTTCACCATCCCTTTGTGATTGATCTTGTCCTTCTACAGCTGGGTATTGCCGTTGATCAAGCCGAACCTCATCCGCCTCTTCCGGCAAATCATCTCGCTGTTCAGCACGTAGCCCGTTCACAGCCTCTAGTAAATCTTCTGGTGGCTCTTGCGGAAAATTTGCAAAGCGAAAAAAGTTTCGCAAATATCTCGGCCGTGGCCTGCCAAAGTTTTGTTTTTCCATCAGGCGCATTGAGAGGTTTGAGACATGGGCTCCTATGGTGACCGACGCCTTTTGTGGAGGATACGCTAAGCCCGCCGCACTACTTGATAATTTGAATATAAGATAGGCTGAATAGTTTGTCCTTTTGGAGAGTAACCTAGAGTTAATCCTGCCACGGAACTCCAGCCAGCACACTTGCATTAGCTCAGCAACTTCCGGAAACCTTGCACAACAGCACTCTTCTCAGTCATATATAAAAAATGCAAAAGGTACAGCAGTATAATAATACAGTATCATACATGAAAGCTTTAAAAAATGTTTTGCAAAGATCCAAAACAGAATTACCAGCACTGTTAAGTCAGTTGAAAACCTTTGCGAAGTGGCTTCAATAGTTAAAAATAAATAAAAAATAAAAATCTAAATTCTTATTTCTAAACAATTTAAGTCCTTGTTTTTGAAACCAGCTTCAGACTCTAGAAGTACAGGACAAAGACAAAAAAAATAAAAGGAGCATTCACATACATGCCACCTAATTCTTATGTATTTACATATCTAACACCTAAGCTTTGCTTCGTGCATTTATACCACCAAAATCTTATATATCACATAAAAATATCACTTATTTAACTTTAAAAAAAGTAAAATACATCTTTTTATACATAGTTCAGTTGGTATATATAAATATAAATGTGCGTGCGCGCTTGTGTGTAAAAATTGAAGTTTAGGTATTAGACATGTAAATACATAAGAATTAAGTGGTATGCATGTAAATCTTCCAAACTAAAATGTTCTCAAAAAGGGTCAGGATGGCAAATCATTGCTTCGAAATTATTTGGGAAGTGCAACCCAAAGGTAGTTAAAACAACAAGGCTGTAAGCATTACACATTTACATTCTAGGGGCATTTACATGCATACCACACACCTAAACATTCATAATTACATTTATATAACTCAAATCTTTAACATCAAATAAAGAATAGCACAATCATTATTTTTTAAAAAGGTAAAATGCATATTTTCATTCATAAGTTTACACTTACAGTGTTATAAATGTAAATATTAAACTTTGAGTGATAGATATGTAAATACACAATAATTGCGTTATGTATGTAAATTTCCCTTAATTTTATACTATGGATACTGACACATGCTACATTACACGTCACACAATACTATATTGTTATGATTTTAATGGTAGTATACTAAATAACCAAACTCCCAATGAGGGAAACCAAATGGCCCGTATTTATAAAGCTTCTTCGATAAAGTGCAAAATTAATTAGATCTCATGGTGATAAAAGTTGGGTTACTTCCTCACGAAGTGATAAAGAATAGTCAAGTGTTCCGACATATGAGGAGAAAAAGGCATGCTAAATAGGCCACCACTTGAATAAAGCCACCAACAAATTTAGAGGTAATGTTGCGAGATACAAAAAGTAAGAGCAAATTATATAATATTAAGATTGAAATTTACTAAATGTAAACGAAGCTAGTTGAGTTTCATCCATGCAAAAATTCCAAGGAAAAAGTAATAGCAGAGTTTTCAGCTAATCCAAAAATGTAATATGTAATCCTAAATGAATTTGAGATCTGAGAGCTAGGCCAGATAGTATCTAGAAATAAACATAAGCATTTCGAGGGCAAAGGTTCAAAGATTAAGGCACGCCGATAGAGGATTTGTACCGTTAAATTTACCTCTCTATAACCCTCAGATTGCAATCCGTATGCTTCTCAAAATGATCGACAACCCCTAATTAATTTTCCCTCATTTTTTTGATTTATTCGTATTTTGCAACCCCTACGTGAGTTGTATCTATACCTCCCCTCTTGTACAAAATGTGAATGCGACTCCTAAGAGTTTTTCCTCATTGCTTATTTTCTGTATGGTATCAGAGAGAGGTTAAGGTGTTCCTTCCAATTTTTATTTTTATTCCCTAAGGTACAGGTTTCCAATTCCAACTTTATCTCTCTTATTTTTTTCTCCTTCTATTCACTATATCTGGGTTCTTTGATTTCTCTTCAAAGGAATCGACCATGATTAATAGCAAAAATTAGCCCAAAGGAAAAATCTGAATATTTAAAGCATCTGATTGCTTAAATGAGAAAAATAATCTTAAACGTTCTCAAATTGTGAAAGACTTTTCGAAAGGAAGAGAGAAGTATCCAAGACCTAATAGATCTACCTCCGGAGCTCAAAGATACAAAATTTTTTACTTTGATAAGAAACCGATTCCATGATCATGATATGGTTGTGGAACACCACGCTACCGAAGATTAACAAACCTTTTGTGTTTCTCTCCGCTTCAAAAGAGGTTTTGGATGCAGTTAAACAAACATACTTAAAATGAAATATGCTACACTCATCTATAAAATCAAAACAAAACTCGCCACTACCAAATAAAATAACTTTCACATTGAATACTTTAATGCCATGAAGTATTATTAGTTAGAGTTGAACTATTACCAAGATCTCAAGATGTTCTGCTATGGAAATGAGACAATGCTCATAAAATTTGTCGAGCGAGAGGATATTTGAGTTTTTGGCAGGACACAACAAAGAATTTGACAAAATTTGAATGCAAATCTTAACGAGAGAATATCTCCCTTTTATGAATGAAGAATTCTCTCTTGTTCAAGCAAAGAAGGAAGAATGATGGTACTAACTGATAGTTTGACCCTTGAAAAAATCTAACATGACAAATTCTGAATTCCAAGATAAAAGATATTGTCTCAGAACATTCTCAAAAGTAGGATAACATCTTTCTTTCAAAAAAAATCTCAGGTATAACTAGATCAAAAAAATGACAAACCGAAGACATGCTAATAACTTCATGAAAAGCCCAAAAACCATGGAGGAAATAAAGGTAAAAATAAAAAGAACAAACCTTCCTAGTGGAGTCAGAAGGACTCAATTCAGAAGAAATTAACAAATTAAGGAATGTGTTCAATTACTTAGAAAAATCATCAAGATCTAGCTCTCTTGCTCATAATGATATAATTTCTAATTCTTATGCTATTAGTATTTTTAATAGATTTAGGGCCACCCACCACAAAATAAACATTGTCAATATATTTCAAACTTACAAACCCTATTCTAGCAATAGGAAAATAAAAGTTATAAATAGATCTTTAAAAACTATTGCAAGCCAAAGAGGCAATAATCTCTCATAATTTAACCCTCGATAACATATTACATGTCCCACACATTGTAGTTAACTTTTATTCACAAATTTATCAAATGCCATAACTATAAAATCATATTTTTTTTACTGATTATTGTGCTTTCAATATCTCACTACAGGAATCATACCTTCTTAAAGATCAAGGTCAACTATCGTACTCCTTCAACTCTAATACTACCGACAAAATATGAACACATCATTATAGATTAGGATATCATTCTTTTAAAAATCATCGGTGTATGTTTCCTTCTCTTTTAATAAATATAAATATTAAAGATTTTTATTGTGAAGTTTGCGAAATTTCTAAACTTGAGTGTGTTTCCTTTTTTGAAAGTAACTCTAGATCTTCTAATCTTTTTGTATTAATTTATTCTAATATATGAGGACCTGATAAAATCCTTAATATCTCTGGAACCACTGATTTTGTTGCATTAATTGATGACTGCACTCGAAAACATGAGTATATTTAATTAAACAGAGATTTGATGTTAACATTATACTCTCTATAGTTAATGCCATGATAAAAAAAAAATTTAAATTAATAATGCTCGTGATTATTTTAATTACACAATAAAATAATTCTTTCAAAGAGGGTATTATCCAGCAATCTTTTTGTCCTAACACTCTCCAACAAAATAGAGTGACATAAAAGAAAAATAATCACTTTTATGTACCAAAATAATATTGAAGAAAAATTGTTCTAACAATAACAATAACAACAAACCTTTATCCCACTACGTGGAGTCAGTTACATTAATCATTTGTCTCCATTGTGTCCTATTTAATGCCATATTATTATTTAATTCTAATAAATTAAGATCACTTTTTATACAACATGCCCAAGTCTTAACATAAGTCAAATCTAAAACATCTACTCCTAATTGGGTCATCAGATGGTCGACGTTTAATACGACAAAACCATTTAAGGCGACTCTATAATATTGTTTGCCGTTGGAGCTACCAGAACTCTTTCACGGATATATTCATTTTAGATTTTATTTATATGTGCAGAGTCACTCATCCACCTGAGCATTCTCATCACAACAACATTCAACGTAATTTTATGCTTCTTTTTACATGACAACAGTCTGTGCCATAAAGCATTGCAAGTCTCACCACCGTCTTATAAAATTTTCCTAGAAAGTCTAAGCGATACCTTTCTATCACACAACAGGCCTAATGCATTCCTACACTTCAACCATCCAATTTGAATTCTACTAATAACATCCCCATCTATATCACCATCACTTTGAACATTAGATCTAAGATAGCTAAAATGTTCAATCCTTATAATAACCCGATCACTTATTGTTACAACCTCTTCAATAGATCTACTACTACTAAAATTATATTCCATGCATTTAGTTTTAGATCTTCTCAAATAAAAGCCTTTAGACTCTATAGTTGACCTCCATAATTCAAGCTTTTCCTGAACACTTTGTAGTCTTATCCACAAGAAGAATATCATCAGCGAAAAGCATACACCAAGGATACATCCTCCTATAAATATTCAATAAGAATATGCATAACTAAAGCAAAAAGATATGGGATTAAAGTTGATCCCTGATGTAATCCAACTGAAATAGAAAAAAACTAAGAGAATCCACCTTGCGTTAGAACATGAGTAAAAACCCTAATATACATTATCCTTAATGACTTGAATATAAGTAATGTCAACATATTTCTTCTCTAGAACTCTCTAAAGTAAATCTCTTAGAACCTTATTTTAAAAGTTTTCTAGATCAACAAAAATCATATGTAGATTCTCCTTACTCTCTTCTTACTTCCCAATCAAACCTCTCAATAAATGTATAGCTTGCATAGTAGACTTGCCAGACATAAATCCAAACTCATTTTGAGAAATTTTAGTAGCATGTTGTAACCTATGTTCAATTATTCTCTCCCATAATTTTAATGTATGACATATTAATTTAATTCCCCTATAATTCGCACAATCTTGTGCATACTTTTTATTCTTAAAAATAAAAGCCAATAGACTTTTTATCCAAACATCTTTTTAGTTCTTAAAATAATATTAAAAAATTTAGTAAGCCAAGAAATTCACATATCTCAAAAATATTTTCTTACTTATTTAAATACTATGAAGCCTTATTATTTTTTCACACTTCATTCTCTTTAAAGCAACTTCAACTTCCATTTTACTAATGCGATGAAAGAAATAAAAAAAATTGTTATTATTTATGATATCTAAAATCATTACTTTCACAATCTTTATTGAAACGTTAATCAGAATATCTAACCCACCTATGTAGAATATCTTCATCTAAGAAAATCATTTTTTGATTTTCATCCTTAATACACTTTAACTAAATTTTTATCACTCTGCGTTCTTCATTAGTTGATTCAAAATCACACAAACCATAAATACTTCTGAAATCTTCTACTACTATATCAACGCATCAATTTAGATTTCCTTTAATAAAAACTCTTTTTTTCAAAAGATAACATTTATATTAATCATTCTAAGTATTTGAACTTTTTAACATTGGGAAGCATAAACACTTATAATAATAAGAATCTTAATATAACAACAATATTTTATCTCCAATTATATTAATTTTTACAATATTATCTTTCAAATTCTTATTTATAATTAAATTTACACTATTTCAAGTACAACTCCAACATGCATATTAATATTTAAAACCTAAGTTATCAATCTTCTCAGTTTTCTCTGACCCATTTAGTTTCTTAAATGCCTATGAGTCATAATATCTATTAATTTCATTAATTTACTAGTGAGAGTACGTATATATCCAGTTCATATCCTAATATTAATTTCATGGACTATCTTCTATGCCTGCTTCTATCCATAATGTGGGAATCCCTGCTTATTTAACACTTCACCCAGGTGTTGATGCAATTACTTTTGCACATTTTTTCTTGTATTCAAGTCATACAACATGTCACTTTCAAAAGACACCCTAACATTGGCACAATGATTTAAAGGATTCATGTCATAATTTTAAGACAAATTTTTATGTCAATTGTCAACTACCTAACGCAATTCTCCATTTTTCGTATCCGAGACTCGGGACCTGACAATGACGGTCTTAATTGTTCTAACAACAACTTTTTTAAACAACAAAATACCCTCAAGAGATAGAATCCTTTTCTATAAATTTCTCAAAGATCCCTCCAAATATTTTTAGATGCATTGCTTGAGTTCATATTCAAAAACCAATGAGAAAAATTTGACCAAAGAGCTCTCAAGTGCATATTGAAAGAATATTTTTCAACACAAAACGGGTACAAGTGCCATCATAAACTCACAAAAAAATTATTCACTTCAATGTAACCTTTGATTAAACTCATAACTTCTTAACTCAAACTCATCTTCAGGGGAAGAATTAACATCTTGATGATAAATTTGATGATATTTTTCATCTTGACATTACTATAATAGAAAATTCTTCAAATATAAATTTTGTAGCAACCACCCCCTCAAGGTCTATACAAGAAGCAACAAGCTTAGCCAAAATCTCTAACAATTCCAAGACTCAAAATTTGTGTAAGGTAATAGTACTCAACTTACTATCACTCATTTATATCATAACTCTTAATACACCTCATTTCATAAATTCTCTCCGTCTCATAAGTTCTTTCTAACCAACAACAGTAATCATACTTTCATTCCACAAACTCTATTTGAGGCACTCGAAAAATAAAAATTGAAAAAAAGATCTTACGAGAAGAGAAGAATGCCTTAAAAAAAATTATGCATGGGAGATCATTGAATTACCAAAAGGAAAGAAGACAATAGGATGCAAATGAATTTTTACGGCCATATATAAAGCATAGGGCTTAGAAAAGTATAAAATAAAAGTAGTAATAAGAGATATACTTAATCATATGAGATTGATTATCAAGAAACTTCTGTTTATTGCAAAAATGATATTATTCACATTATGATATCTCTAGCAGCAAATTATGGGTAGCCATTACAACAATATGATATAAAAAATGTTTTCTTACAAGATGACGTTAAAAAAAAAAATCTATATGGATCCACCGCCAGTATTCGATAGCTCTTTTAAAAGGAATCTGGTATGCAGATTGAAAAAGTTCCTATATAGACAAAAACAATCACCAAGAGCTTGGTTTGACAGATTTACAAAGGATGTGGTAGGAGCGTGATACAAACAGAATCAATGAGACCATATTTTCTTCATAAAATACAATCTTGATAATAAAATCTCAAATCTTATTATGTAATATTAACAATATATTGTTACATGAGTGTTGACCTCAATTTTAATGAGGTCTAACTCTCCTCTTTAGAAGTCTAGGATCTAGCCATAGAACTCTCTTGTTGACTATCATAGAAGACTAGTGATGGAGCCCAGCCTTTTAGAAATTTCAAACACTCCTTTACTCTTTTTGGAGTTTCACCTATGTGGTTTTGACATCTAGCACTTAGAATGTTGAAACCAACATGAGGAAGATCAAAGAGAATTCCCATAGGACTATTAGGCCTTAAGGCAACCTTGGGTGGCTTGGACTTGCACGCACACACTTGAACTCACCATAAATTCTCACACACATCCAAAACCATCCATTTACCCAAATTGACTTATCTTTCACTTGAAGCCCATGACTCTTCCTTAACTCTCTTGAAAACTCATGTAGGTGGTTCCAAGCCCTTAGCCTTTGGTTAGGATGGCTAGTACCAACATGTGGAGGCTTCAAGATGAGTTCTCATAAGGCTCATGTGACTTCAAGAAGGCTTCTCATGGCTTGCATGCTCACATCATCCAATCAACCTCAGATCCGCCCTAAAATCAAGATTTGCCCAAAAAAACCCAAAATTACCAAAACTCCTAATTTTTTTACTCAAAATCCCACCAAAATCAATCATAACCAATCCAATTTACCCAAATTTGCCCATAATTTCTAAATTCCCAAAAAATGACCAAAATGACATTTAACTCCAAATTTGTCAAAATTCCCTAAAATTACCCAAATACCTAATTTTTCACCAAAACCATCTTTAAACCCCACTAAATTACACAAGTGCCCCAACTTCACCAAAATTGACCAAAAGTATCAAAATTGACCAAAATTCCCAAATTGCACCTAATTTTCACCAAATCCATTTCAAGCCCGCCAAACCTTAAATTCAAACTCATTTTCCACCAAAATCACCAAAATTACTCAAATTGCCTCAAATTTCTCAAAGATGCCAAAAGACCCTAAAATCTCAAAAATTCCCAATTTGCCCCAATTTTCATCAAATACATTTCAAATCCACTCAATTTTAAAATCAAACGCAATTCCACCAAATTTCAAACCTAATTTCAAACTCAAGCCAAACCATCCCAAATTAACCCTAAATTCAATTTTGACCAAATTGAACATATGAGCCAAAATCAAACTTCACCAAATTCAAGTCTAAATTTCATTATGACAAATCCCAAATTTCACCAAGCCCAAAATTAACCCTCTCATCCCTAATTTTAAAAGCCCACCATACTTAATTCTAAAAGCCCACCCTACCTAATTTTGACAGCCCAAAAGTTTAATTCATTTTAAAAGCCCAAAACCCACATGACAAATTCTTCCCATCATCCACTCAATCAAAATCAAACCTTAGAGCATGGCATGTATGATTTTCTTTCTCATCATCCAAATTTGGTCTCATGACAAAACCTCCCAAAATCACCCAAAATTCTGAAAATCCTTTCTCATGCAAATAAGCGAGGCTAAAGGCAAGTCATGAAGCCACCTCCAAGCCACATGCAAATCATGAGAGCCATGTCATGTCACCAAAGTGGCAAAAGCAGGAGCCCCTTTAATGATTCCCTTAAGAGTGATTAACCCTCCTCATGACTCACCTAAACCCATTATTAACCCTAATACACTTGGATGGAAACTTAACCCCACTAATCCAGCTGGTCCACCTGACCTTGGTCAGCCATGGGAAGCCACCCAAGCCATTTCCATGAGCCTAAACCCAACCTAAACCCAAGTTGACCCAAACCCCTTTCCATTTCAATTAATCACCTTTACACATGGCAAGCCTCAATTGACTTCACAATCCTCCACCCCTGACCTTCCTCAGCCAAATGGTGACCTTCCCTTGGCCGGTCGGCCACCTTGGTCCCCAGAAAACCCAAATTAGGGGGAGCCACCAAGGTCAACACTCAAATTTAAGCCCATTCAAAGTGGCTCATCCCCATTGTAAATTAACCGTCTTCTTCCCCCACCTAAGCAGCACTTTGCACCCACCGGCCATGCCTAATCGGCCACCTTTTCCCTGCCTAAAAATACACCACCACCCTACAACCAAATGAGAGGAATGCACAAAACCCAGGGAAAGTCTACCCAATTGCTTATAGAGCTTCCTGCACTTGCCTTAAGCTCAATTCCACCATTTTCAAGCCCTCAAACCAACCACAAAACCTTAATTTTCAAGCTCAAATCCATGATACTTCTCGCTCATTCCCTCAAGTTCTTCAAAACTTCAAATAAAACATTCCACAAGCTTCACCATAACCCCAAAACACTTCCCCAACCAAAGCCCCATTATCCCGAGCCCTCTAACCTAGCTCAAGACCAAACCCGATCCACCTCTTGACCAAGATCATACCTAGGCCAATTCCAGATCAAATAGACGCATGGAGGACGTTCATGGTTTCAAGGCGAAGCTCAAGAACAAACCAAATAGAGGCCACACCTCTTGGGCAAAGGTATAACCTGAAATCTCTTGCCTCAGATTGGACCTTTGTGAAAGAAATTTTCATTTCATAAGCATTTAATTATATAGATAGGTTCGTCTCATTTATATGAAGGTGTAGGAAGAAAAGTGAGTGATTTCATTGAGTATCAAGCGAGATCGAAGCATTTTAGTGTAGACGGTTCTTGGGCTAGGGCGATCGGGGACGATGAACAGATGTCGTCCATTCGCGCGTGTATCGGATGGAAGCACCGGATCGAGTCGGACGAGATGGAATGAGAACCATGGGTTGAGTCAGCAGCTACGTGGAAAGCGCGAGCGAATCAAATGGCTACGCGTGTGACTTCGAGGAGGATAAGCTTGTGCTGGTGCCGCGTCGGATAAGTAGATAAATAGGGTATTCTGGAATTAAATAAATACAAAAATATATAAAACTTTAAAAATACATATCTTGGTGTAGAAAACTCGTAAAATTAAAAAAAAAATACTCTGTGCTCAGTGAACATAGGAGAATAATGTGGACTAAAAATAAAAAATATTCGTCTTATATTTACGTTTAAATTAATTAAAAACATTAAAACTTGTTTAAATGATAACTAATTAAATATTAATCACAATAATGTGAAATTTAGAGGACTTATTCTTGTGATTAGGAGTGTTCTCTGATTTTTTCAAAGTCAGAGAAAACCCACTAACATCAAAAGCCCAAGAATATATATATTTTAATTTTTATTTAATTTTTAATAATTAATTTAGTCCAAAAGTTGGAATTTTAAATGTTAATTAATTTAATTAACTAAAACATATTTTTTGTTCTTAAAAAATTTTTATGAGGTTCACCAAGGTTAGATGACCATTTGAAATAATCTTCATGAATTTTTTAATTATATTTTAATTTTTATAATTTTTAATTGATTTTAATAAATAAATAAATAGAAAATATATTTTTATTTCAAAATTTTATTTTTATATTTTTTACTGATCTATCTGACTTCAGAGAACTCGGAGAAGAAAATTTCATATTTTTTTTATTTTTATTTGATTTTTTTGAAATTATCTTTATCTAAAAATAGGGCAAATGCATTTAAGTACTTAAAAAAAATATATTTTTACACTTTAAAATCTATAAAAGTATTTTCTTAGTTGTTTTATGTAATTATGGTAAGATTTATAATATTTTGAAATATATTTATATTTTTTGTGATTTTTTGATATTTTTAATTATTTTTAAATTAAAAAATGCCTAAAAATTAATTTTTTATTTTAACTTCAATTTTATTTTTCTTAAGTGCATCTGGTCTCAAGGAACACTCCAAACTAATTTTCATAAATATCAGATTTTTATTTCATTTTTTATAGTTATTTTAAGCCAAAATTCCTATTTACTTAGAAAATACATTTTTGTATTAAAAATAATTTTATGACTTTCAAATTTTCGCAGAGGCTTCCTAAAGTCATTCTCTTCAATTTAAGTAATTTTGGTTATTTTACATTTTCTTAATTTTTAATTATTTTATTAATTTAAAAATAGAAATGTACATCTTTTAACTTTTTAAATTTGATTTTTATTTTTCCTAAGGTCATTAATTTCTTTGGTGACTATTCTTTCAAAAGCTTAAAGCGGACTGCAAGTGATGCGTTCAATAATATTGCTTTCATCATATTGAATATATCCAACACGTTCCCATTGTACTATGATTGTGATAAGTTCAAAATACATGTAGCTTTATCTCGATCTATTCTCATGGCAATAATCATCTTAACTTTCCTTAGATTATAATCAAATTCCTCTGATAGTCTTCTTTTAAGATCATTAATTTTCTAGATGTTGACACTACAATTAATATATCAAAAACAAATAAAGCAAGACGATACCATTATTTCAGTGCTTTTTATATAGCAATAATGATCACCTTTGTATCTATAAAATATAATGCATGAATCCATCTATTTTGAGGTACCATTAGCATGGAGCTTGTTGCAAATAATATAGGCTTTTATTGATCTTACAAAATAAATTTATTCTTTTTGTACAACAAAAGCTTTAAGTTGAAGGCACAAATGTCTCATCTAGATCCTCATAGAGAAAAAACAGTCTTAATATCGATCTGTACTAGTTTAAGGCAACATTCCTAACATGAATAAGCGAATAACTGCCAATATTTGTCTATCCATCAATTCTAACTCGTCTTGATCAATAATGAAAGGCTTTGATACCTTCAAAATTTAACAAAACTTTTGTTTGATATAAACAGTCTTCTCTTTACACCTTCCAATAGTCAAAATTTTACCATCCAATATCAAATTTTGAGAGAAAACACAATGACATATTATCAAAACAAAGGTTAAACATAGAGAAGGAATTTGTTATTGTTATTACTGCTATCTTCGCTTCTTAACTATGTAAGCTTCTTTCTTTCTTCTTTACTAAAAAAGCTTCTCTTTTCTATGGCTAAACGTTTAAACCTTTATTCCCTCTCTCTCTCTGTTCTTTCTAGTTGCTTTTATTCATAGGATATTCTAATGCATTGGATCCATCAACTTATATATTGTTTGAAGATTAGATAGTAAGTTTGAATTTATTAGGTACATGGCATTAGGTACTATAATATAAATCCTAAAAAATGATAGATAATGATAAGAGGTAGATATTTTTTTATTTTTTATGAGTTTAATAACGATAATTTTATCTCCATATCATAATACAATTAAGTTCCACACTATTTAAAACACCAACTTATAAAAGAAAAACTATGATGTCTTTCATCAACTCCTACATTTCCATAAAGTAGTAAAACTGTATAAATGTTACATCTAAGTTCAAGACAGGAGTGGAGATTGGGTAAGCCATCCTCCAAACCACCAATTTTTCAGCAGTACAATTTCATCAATAGCAATAGCAATACAATTTCATATAAAATTCAGCATCAGATTAAACGGGCAGAAACAAAAACATTGAGAAGAATTTTATTACCTTGATTCAGGGTGATGATACCATCTCCAATATCGAGTATCATCCCCCCAAACAATCGAAAGCTCCCTCGCCGGCAAGATGAAGCACTTGACCCCGGTCTCTTTATCGACAAAAAACCCCTGCCAACAAAAAGAATCAGCAAGACCAAAAACTTAAAATTAAAAACAAAGCAACCAAACTCAACATAAACTAAAGAAAAAAAGAATAATCAATAGGAACAAACCATCTTCCCGCCATCGATGAGTATCGGATCGCAGAGGCGGAAATAGAGATGCTTCATCGATGCGAATTCCACCCGATCCACAGCTCGTGCAACGATCTCAGAGTAATCGGACGGAAGGAAACTCTTCCAAACGTTGTTGGACGCCGCTGCCGAGCGAAACGCCGCCGATACCGCCTCCGATCGACATGCATCACGAGGAGAAGTTAGTAATATAGTGTGCGACAGGCACTCTTCCGGCAGCCTCTGAATTTCGCTGCAGACAGCGTATCCTCCTTCTTCAACCTCCATCTCTCTCTCTCTCCCTCACTCTAGCTTGCGATCGATATCTTCTTGCTCTTCCCGCCTGTATGTATTTATGCAGAGGAACGTGGTAAAATGCGAGAAAAGTCCTTCCCTTTGGCGATCAACATGACCGACTTAGCCAATGTTGAACTGACCTACATGTGAACATTTTGACAAAAAAATCCTCACTTAATTTGTGGACAACGGAACCGACTTAAAAAAGTGGAACCAGGAATATACTTTGACAAACAAATCTTCATGTAATTTGTATTTACAGAAGTAACATCAACATGTTAGTTTCTATATTTAAAATACTTATATTTTTAAGATTATATTAAAACTTTCACTATTATTAGTTTTTTTTGTTTTAAATGGAATATACTTTTTTCATGCATAAATAAAATATTATAATTGTAGAAATCAAAATTTAGACCTTAAATATATAAATATATAAAAATAATGTGGTATGTATATAAATCTCTCAAGATTTTATAAACGATGATTAGATTAAATTTATTATATAATATTATGTCAAACATCATGTTATTTATTTGGGGCATTTATGTACATAACACTAATTTTAGTATATTTGTATGTCAAATCTAGATTTATCCTATGAGACATACTCAAAAATTAGAACGGTAGGAACAAGGAAGGAGAAGGAGAAGGAGAAGGAGAGAGAGAGAGAGAGAGATGTGTAGAGTGGCTTGCACCACTAGGACAACATGGGTTATTCTTGGGTTCTTTTAACCTATTTTATATATCTAATGTGGAGGTTACAAGGAGAAGGAGAGAGAGAGAGAGAGAGAGAGAGAGAGAGAGAGAGAGAGAGAGAGAGAGAGAGAGAGAGAGAGAGAGAGAGAGAGAGAGACCCCTTTACATAAGAAGGATCAAGAGAGGTTCATCAAGTCTTTGGATCGGCCGACTGAGCTGTTTTAGATCGGACTTCGTCTGAGCGTCAATGATTCTTGAATGGGAAGTCGACTGGTACTTGAGTGTGATAGTCGATCGAATTTTTATGGATGATCTTCAATATGCAAAGGAGATTCCTTCGCTATTTGGATGATGTACATCACTAAGAAATGAAGAAGGGATTGACGTCCTGTCTCGATAAGGGAATGGTTTCATCGCTGGCAGAGAACAAGGTGAGTGTGGCATTTCTTGTTGAATGTTGAATTGGAAAGCTCCATTGGGTTGAGGTTGTCACTTCCCGCATAGTAGTTGTAGAATCTCAAGTTGAGAAGTCTTTATCCTACGTACTCAGTCTTCCATAGAAGGACCCGAGGCACCTTCACTAGTAGGATGATGCCTTTCAGAGTGAGAGGATTTAGAGGTCTGACTCCCTAGCTTTGTGACTGCCTCTAGAATAATAAGTGCTGGAGGGGGATGCTCCGTTGTTGCTAGTGTTGCGCTTGGTGGCAATGCAGCAAGTCTCGTAAGTACTTTAGTGATAATAATGCTCGGTTCCCACAAACAGCAGCAAACTGATGCATGCTAGAAAATTTACGCACTAGAGAAATATATTATCGTCTTAGTGTTGCACAAGAATTCAACATGCATTGTCACCAAAAGTTTTTACGTCGAAACCCCAGAAAGGGAAAAACCCAAGGGGTCTAGTCTAGTTGTAACAATCCACTATAAATTCATGACTACAGATACCTCTTGTCCAAGAGGCAGGAAAATGTTTCAATGTCTTCTGAATTACAACGCCGATGTGCGAACGATCTTGTCTTAAAGAAAAGGAGACAACCATTGACGATTGGTGGCGGCCGACAGGTGTTGGTCGATGGTGGTTTGCAGTGGTCGATGACGATAGGAGTGATGTTGGACTTCAGTTTTTTCTCAAGCATCAAGCATTCTCTCAGGCCTCAAGCATTCTCTCAGGCCTCAAGCTTTCTCTCAGACCTTAAGCTCCCACATGAGAAGGGTAAGGCTATATTTATATAGTTCAAGGTACAATTAATACAGGAAAATGAATCACTTTGACCGAACGGTTCGTAGAGATTCTTTTGATCAGACGGTATTTGATGGACATTTGAGGGACGTCAGAATTGAGCAATCTTGAGCTCGTTGGATTCATCTTATCAAGACACTTGATTCCACCATGAGTTCAGCAGATTCAACGTCCGTTTGACCTTCCAGATATATTCGAAAAGTTTCCAAAAGTGGTTTACTGCCTTGATCGGGGCTTGATTTAATTCGAATTGGATCAATTTTGATATCATTTGGTGCATCTCGTCAAATCGGTCAGTTTGGCTATAAATTTACTGAAACCAAATTTCTTGATGACTCTTACTAGAACTTTGAATATCTTATTCAAATATTATCTTGAGATCTATGTAATGCCTCGAGATTCGCATGGATGATGAAAATTTGTTAATCGCTATCATACGAGTATAAATGAGTTGAGTTGAAGTCGAGTCACCTTTAGCTTAAACTTGATTAACTTAATCGCGTTTGAGCTCAAGCTTAATTCTATGAGTTCAAACACTTGTTTAGCATGAAAGAGAGGAAAAATGATTAATTTAAATTAATAATTAAATAACAAATAAAACAAACATTTGAGAATAATTAACAAGAAATCACCTGATATAAAATGCAAAATATCAGCTTATAAATATTGTTGTTGTAGAAAATTAATAGGATTCATAAGGACGAATGTGGGTGTCTGTGGATGCTAGAGAGATTAATAATATTAGCTTAACTTAATTACAAATACAAATTACATGATTTTTAAAAACGATCATAACATTTTTATTTTCGATAATCTGGATGCAAGCATGTGCATTGCTTAAATGAAAGTTTAATACTATAAGATGGAAACCTAGAAGCAAACAAAAGGGTTTTCATGGCAATTATGGAGGGCTTGAACACCTTGGTAGAGAACATACACATGGTTTTGAAGTTAAACCAACTAGGTATTTTTCTGATAGCGCTACCAGTTTGAATTAAAGTAGAAGTTACAGTGGCTATGCTCGGGTTGCTAGATTGGAGAATAGATTTGAGAATGAGATATAGTCTCTACGATCTAAAATGTGATAATCCATGCATCAATTACAAAAGAATTATTAGCAGCCACGTGCATCAAATTCAGTATCATTTTATGTTATCTAACAATACTTACAACATCATCGATAACTAATTGTGTAATTGTGAATTTCAATGTTGCAAGAAAAATTCTTCTGGAGTTTGACATTATGGGAGGATTATATAAATATAGTGATCAATTATGTAAGGTTTCATTTATGTTAGTGGTATATTGTGAGGTTGGCTTCAAATTTTACGCAATTGATTTGTTATTATGAATGGTTATTATTTAAGAATGATTGTTACAATTTACTTTCTTGTTACAATGCTTGTGTCGGGTGGATTAAATTCTCAATGATTTAAATTGGGAAATTGTTTCAAATGTGGGGACTTTTTTTTAATGATTGTTTGTAAAGTTGCTTTTCTAGATTATACACCAAAGTTCATCTGATATTGTAACAAGAAAATGTTAGAACTATGATTTTTTATTTGTATATTTGTTTGTTGGTAGACAATGTCAACTATTGATTTGAGTATACTGCATTTAGGCATTTGATCTTGTCACTAATGTTTTGGCTGATGGATGGGTGCATCTGTTGGTATTATAACTTATTCAATGAAAATTTCTTATTAAATATGAAAATTGGCATATTCAATGGGAAGAGATACACTTGTGTAATGTGTTTTATTTTGATACACATAATGCAGTTTTTACTTTAGATATAATAACATTGGAGATTTATATAATTGAAACTTTAATGAAGCTTTGCCCAACAAATGAAGATATGTAAATGTCAAATTTAAGAGGATGATATACATACTGCTTTTGGCCCTGTTTGGGGCAGCTTATAGGAGTGTGGTGGCGGTATGCGGACGCCGCAACCCTGTTTGGAAAAAACGTTCACGGTTGATTAATGGTAACGCACCGAACGCGGTTACAAAATTCCTTAATAAGGAGCGAAGCGCCCTTGGGGCGACGTTCAGCGTTGGATTCACGCGTTAGGGTGAGTATTTCCTCTCGTGCCCTTATCTCTGCTCTCCTCTCGCCCTCTCCATTTGACTGTGACTTTTATATGCAAAGATTTATGAACAATAAATATATAATAATTTTTATAAAGTCAAAATGATCCAACGTAAGTATACGTATCGTATCAAGAAATACAGGGCTCTAGTGGAGTCCTGGTAATCGATCCCACGAGGAAGACACGAACCTTACAATATATAGCAGAAGAATGAAATTCAATATTCAATTCGTAATGCAAGTTCAAGTTCAACTTTAATAGCTAATGCAGAAAATAGTAACAATTACTTCTAATTTCTAAACAGGATTAACTAACAAACACTAAGTTTTGTATTTGAAAGGTATTATATATGAAAAGTGTCTTCCCTCTTGCAATGATTCTGTGATAAGTGTTCGATATAGATTGATAATATAATGGTATTGTGCCAAATAAAAGCATAAATATTATTTACCCTCAAAAGTGTATCATCTTCCAAGCATGTAAAGAACATCGACATATCCTAAATTTAGTCACTAAATCTAAGGCTAGGCTGGGAGGATACTGGCTCTCACTTCAGAGCTCCCACTTGCCCTTCACCTGAAGGCTAACCCTCGACTTTAGTTACCAATTTTAAGACCAAATTGGGGATCTCAGTCTGTCACTCTGAAACCTCCAATTCGATGCCCATGAAAATATATTTTTTTATTTATTTGCACTCAATCCCCATAAACTGCACAATTCTTTCATGGATATTGAATGGATTCTTCATTATTGTTGTAGAATACTTAATCCTTTCGGAATGAATGTCTTACAACAGATTTTAACAATTCAATTGACCAGATCGAAGAGTAAATGAAGTTCGAAATGAAAAACCATCACAATTTTCTTTAACACTTTTAAGGCACTTCAAATCTACATCAACACATCATCACATCTCATTGCAAGAAGAAAGACAAATGAAACTATTCATAATTCATGGAGAAAATACAACAAAACATGATTTAATATATAAAGAAAAGTTATACAAACCACAATAGCAAATACAACTTATCTCTTTCTCTTCCCCAAGCAAATCCCTTGAAGTTCCTTTGATTCATTTTCTCTCTTCTTTACAATACTCAATTCCCTTTTTAGAATGAAAAGGAAGAAGCAATCTCTCACTCTACTCATTCTTCTTCACTCATTAGAGAAGAATCCCTCTCAAATCAACACTTTTACACACTCTCTACAAAGCCTAACACTCTTCTCTAACTCTAAAACTCTTCTACACACTCTACATACACCACTCACACTTACTTTTGGTCTAAAACAGTTAAATTTAAGTTAGAAACGAATTTTCTAAGAGTTCTCTTAAGCATCCCTTCAAAAAGTCATCCAAATCCCTTCAATTTTAGCTGCAACCACATAGGGTGTCGGCGGCGCTCTATCGCCAATTTATTGCTGAAGTCTCTGGATTTGGGCGCCGGCGGCGCCAGAAGCTAGTTTCTTCCATTTTGCTCCTTTTTTGCTCCAAATTCGTTCATTTTTTCTTTCTTTCACTCCAATCACCTAAAATCTTCATACCTGTAGCAAATCATGAAAATAGTTTTCTTTAAAGTGCAATATCACCAAAAATGAATAAAAACATATAACAAAAACCGTATATATTTTTGGTGCATCACCATTCCTAACGCCCTCCCCGACCTTCCCTCGTCTCCTTCACTCTCGCGGACGTCGACACTCTTGCCCTCTCCGATTTTCCTTCTCCCTCGCCTCAGACAAGGTACATTTTAACTGAGCAATTTCTTCGACCTCGCTGCCTTGTGGTTTGGATGGTAGATTTGGGTTTGGATGGTAGATCTGAAACTTTTATTTTCGTTCTCCTTAAGAATGTGATGGAATTAAACAAGAAAACCACTCCTTGCAAATCTTAAGCCATAATGAAGAACAGTAAGGACTTACAGGGAACAGCTTCACTTTTATTATCTCCTCTATACATGTATGCCACACTCACAATTAAAGCCCTCTCATTTAAACGTCATCCCATGAAGAAGTAATGCATAATTGCACTCGAGGGGCACCATTGCATGATGCACATTTCAATTGAAGCGTAAGTTATATGCAAAATGAAGCATACCTTATAAGCACACATGTGCATTTAAATAAGAACACACATTTGCATAGCAAGAGAAGGCTACAAATCACTAAGGTTGATTCATAGCATCCAATATATGCATAGGAGAGGAATGATACAAAACCAAATGTAGTCATAGCATCTAATATATGCATAAGACTTTTAAACATTGACATTCCAAACTTCACTTTCCATCTAATATATCCATAGGAGGGGATGGATACAAACCCAAATGTTAATTCATTGCATAATTTTGTAAGCGCGTCCGGTGTGTTACCATTAATTCATAAACATAAAAGTAATATATGCCTCAGGAGCCAAAAAGAAGAGCAAACATTACATCACCCATATCTACCAATTCATATAAATTACCATGGGAAATGGATCTTATTTGAGCTGCTATGTTTGAGGATTTTAATTGGCCTCTCATATATTGTTTTATCATCATATAACAGCTCTATATATAAATTTACATGTGAACACATGTAAAATGAAACGGAACTTATTTGACCACTTATACTTTATTTTATCATTATTCCTTCTCCAAACCCACCCCCCTCCTATATTGATGCTATGTTTTTATGCATATCCATCAAGCGAGAAAATGGTGGATACAGACTCCACACATGTTTAAGGTGTAACCGTAGTATGACTTTCATCAGATACCATAGCATTAAAAAAAGGAAGAAAATCAAGAATGAATCAACATTAGTGATTGTTAGTTGGGCATTACTTGATTTGAAGTCAGGCTTTGTTTTATAATTTCATTACATTACATAAAGCATTAAGAATGAATTGTTTTGGTCAGATTCATTTTATATTTTCTAGTTGGGCATTACTTGATGGTGGAGAAATGTTTTTGGTTATAAGGTTTGGGCCTTACAATGTGTCCTATGGCACAATATATATTATGGCAGGCATGCATTCCTTTATTAGTATAGTTTGGGGATGTCGGGAGGAATCAGCAACTCCCTTTTGATTGAGAGGGCTTGTTTCTAGCAACTCCCAATGTGGTTGAGAGGGCATGCATTCCTTTATTATGCATCTTTGTATCTTCAATTTGGAGAATTTCGGTTTTATGTAAACTCGAACAAGAATTCATAGTTACTATATGCAACAGAGGAATGGTATGTTCAATAGAGATGGTATGTTTTTTTCATAATAAACATGGTTGGATATTTCAGTTTGCTTCTATGATAGATTCGTTATTAAACGTATCTATACATCAATTTTGAACAAACGTGAATGAGGTGATATGCAGGAGAAGTTTGTATTTAAGTGCCATATACATAAATACATAGTTTAGTGGCATGTGAAACATAATTACAATAAATGATCTTTATCCTCATGGAACTCTCTATCACTTATAGGGAGAATTTGATGAAGCAGGAGATTGAAAGATGGATTTCTTATTGAACATTGAGTTTTCAAATTGCTATTGTCATTCAATTTGCTATTGGCATCCGAACTTCTGGCAAATTTTTTTTGGTAACAGACAGAATTTGCCTTCATATTTTGTTGTTATTGTTGTTAGTAAACAGAAAGGGAATAAGCTCCATATTTGTAAAGTGGTGTTAGCCGCTAAAATTTGAAAGAGGAGATGATTTTAAAATGTAGTTTAAATTTAAGATAGTTTAATTTAAAATAATGGGATATAACTTTTCGAAAATAATAATATAATTTGAAAAAAATGAAACGATGTACCGTACATTCAATAGCTTGGATTAGTTGAGTGTAACAATACAAGTAATGCATTTATCCCGAAGGGTAAACACATCACTTGAATAGTGACACTCAACTAAATAAACTAAAGAATCTACGGTATCCGTTTAGTCTGCGAAACCAGTTTTATAAGCCGAGAAATTTCTCTATTTAATATAAATGATTAAATAGGGTTTATATTACATGGGTTCTAAAGTTCCCTATAGAGGCAAACCCTTATAGTTAATTACATTTTAAAAGATGTGAGTCACTTAAAAAAACTCTCGATTAAGATCAGTGGTTCTGCTTTCAAGAATTTCAAAGTTTAGGTATCCAAGATTGGACACGAGAAAGTCAAAAGGAAGTGGCTCAAAATAAGAACATTTTATTTTGGGAATCCAAAGGAACGAATAAGTAGGGGATGTCATGGATCCGAGGAGAACCTCAGTGACTTCCCAACTATACTATTGTTTGGCTTTAATTTCGAGAAGATGTTATTTGATGTTTCATTCCTGTCAATTTTATTATTTAGGGCTTATATTTGCACGATATCCGATCGTACAAATAGCCTAAGAAGATAGGAGGATTTACATCGTACCGCCCGGCAACCTCGGAATCCTAAAAGTGTTAGGACTTATATTGCACAACAGGATAGTGTAAAAGCCTAAAGACGGAGTGAGGATTTACGTTGCACTAAGCGAACTACCTCGAAATCGTATGGGTTTTGTTATTTAATCCTAAAAAGGTTTTGTTGATGTAGACCCGTTTCGTTGCCTGTAGACCACCCTCTTTCGTCCGTTGCATCCTCGTCGTGCTCGCCCTCGAAGTTTTGCTCCAAGCTCCAAACTTCTCGTTGTATCGATTGCAAATTTGGAGTTTATGTTTTGTGTTTACATGTATAATTATTGTTAGGTCTCAGGGCATGTCGCGGGGTACCTCCTAAACCAGGTGTCCTACTGGCCTCTATCCTAAAGTCCCCTGCAAGTCTCTAAAAAGCAACCTAATAATAAAAAGGGAACATGCTACGAAGTGTAGTAAGCTATAAACGGTAGAGATCACAAGCATGCTATATTAAACGAGTAATATATATATATATATATATATATATATATATATATATATATATCACAAAACATGCCGTAATAAACAACGTGAAACAAGTATCACAGAGCGAGCTATGCTAAACAAGTGTGTTATATTAAAACATGCTTAAGCTAAATGTAAGTATATACTTGCAGAAAGTAAAATATGCTATATTAAACAGGAATGCTGAAATAAAAATATGTTATACTAAGCAGGAATATATACTACGGAAAGTAAAGCGAGCAAGTAGTGCGGTAAAAGAAAATGAAGTAGTGGTACTACGAAAGTACCGTGAGCGCCGATTACCTGTAGTGCGTCACTACCTGTTATTATTATCATTTTATTTCCTGCAGAAAAGGGGTAAGCACCAAAAGAAAACAAGAGTAGACGCAGTAAGGAAAACCTGACTAAGTAGGGGTGCTACTGTATATGTGAAAGAACTAAGATTGGGGCATCACACAGACAACTAAAAAAAAGAAGAAGAAAAGAAAAGAACAAACCTGTAGGGAATTCGTAGAAGTCTCGCATAAAATTTGTAAAAAATCCGTATAAAATTACAAAGCACGGACTACAAGTCCAGGAGGACCTTAAGCAAGATGGCGCGGGGGTCTCAGAGCTGTGCTATATATCCCGACCTTAGGTACTAACTACCAGACCGACACCCTACGGAAGGCAATCCTACCTCGACCCGAGTGGACCAACCGTGGACCTTTCTGAATTTTCATACATTTCAATTTGCATGTCAATAAAACTTAAATGTGGAAAGTAATTTATATCTTGTGTAGGAAATTTCATTTTTTTTTAATATTTTAGAACATGTATATGAGTCTTTTTTTATATAAAATAGTATAATTCATAGGTTAAACCCTCTAATCGAACTAGGACTACTGGCAGCCTAAGAGTGTAGATGACAAAACCCCAAAGAAGGGCGAATAAGTATCATAAATTCTTTCATCTACCCTCTCTAGGGTCTCAGAGTCAGGAGATAATATTCTAAAGACATCCCTCGTATCTCTCTAATGCACTGTCATAACCACCTCCCTAACCATCCTACTTACAGTCTTACTTGATGGCCCCACATATAGCAAATGGGCTATACGTGCACGCTTATGCGTCCTACATAAACGTGTAATTTAGACCAAGAAGTAAGAAGAAAACAAATGACAGAAGACAAGGAGAAGAAGAGAGGAGGGGAGACCCGCCTAAAACACCGTCATAAAGAAGGTGGATCGATCCTCAAAGCCACTGAAAACAAGCAATCCCGAAGCCTCAACGGCTCGGACCTGACAGACTCAGCTAGCATATATTAGGGGTGAAACCCCGACAAACCTCGCAAATTCCAACACATGAAGACTAAGCACAATTTTCATAGGACAAGAGGGTAGTAGAAAACTCCAATATCTGACCGCTTGGGACTGTCTGATTCCTAAGCTATCCCTCCTTCGAACCAAAGTATTTAAGCCCGAGACTAAGCTACATAAGCCCCAAAACCGAGCCCAACAATGTACCAAAATAGGGCCAAAACTGCAGCACAAAATTTTCAAAACCGGTCCCAAATTGTAGCCCAAAAGTTTCCAAAACTGGGCTCAAACTGCAACCCAAACTAATGCCAAACCGGGCCCAAATTGCAGCCCAAAAGTTTCCAAAACTGGGCTCAAACTGCAGCCCAAACTAATGCCAAACCGGGCCTAAATTGCTGCCCGACATATCATTAAAACAGGTCAAAAACTGCCATATATATATAGCCAAAGGAAAAGGAAGTCCAAAAGCATGTAAATATATGGCAATTAAATGGTGTGTATATATATATATATATATATATATATATATATATATATATATATATATATATATATATCTCCTCACAAATTGTTGAAAGCATTATGAGATTAGCTCCAGTAGGAAATTAAATAATAAACCTTGCCTTTAAATCATTTTCACAAGTTCTCCGAACCACTAAAGAAAAAGTAACGGTGTTGGTGGCTCACTCAACCTTTGCATAGCCGATCCTCATTTAATGGGAAAATTTTTCCATCAGGACTTCGCACGTACCTCTACGTGCGGAGTCCAATTATACGCCGCCACGTGGCATCCCGCCACGTATGATGCCACGTGGTGCTGTGGGTCCCGCTCAGGAGAGAAAATTAAATTAAATGAAAATAAATTCGACCCGGCCCGAAACCCGGATCGACTGTCGTAACACCTTCCGACGTTCACCTTTCAAAAAAAGTTTTTCATCTCTCCCGTAACGCCTTCCGCCATTTCACCTTTCATCTTCTTTGGAATTCCGACGACCATTTCGCTACCCATTATTGTCGGTGACCCCACGAGACACAATTCCGGTGCTAGCGCTAGCGAAGGAGAAGACAATGGCGTCCGAGCGGTCGGTTAAGTCAAGGTATGGGGAATTTTTTGTTCTGGATAGGGTTTAGAAAACCTAAAACAAGTCTGAGGGTTTAGTAAACCTCAACAAGACTAAGGCATATTGTTTAGGGCATTCTAAAAACTAAATTCTGAAACATGAATTACTCTAAAGCATGAATAATACAACAATAATACACAAGTAACACACCAATAGGCTTGCAATAACCGACTAAAACATATATTTTTTTCGTGGTATTGTTGTATTATTCTATGTAATAATTTTCTTAGTCAATAACCGGCATCCTAAATAAAGCAATAACATTAATTAAACACTGTTTTATATGTGTTTTTGTTGTATTATTGTCGTGTTATTACCGTGTTATTCATGTTTTAGGGCTGTGTAATTCAAGTATTATTGATGTGTTACTTTAGTTGATGTGTTACTCTTGTGTTCATGTGTTATTCTTATGTCTTTAGGTTATTAGTTTGTTTATACAGCAATAAGATACATGAAACACTGGTTTGACGTTTTATTATTGTGTTAATGTTGTGTTATTACATTTGCATAGCAAGAGAAGGCTACAAATCACTAAGGTTGATTCATAGCATCCAATATATGCATAGGAGAGGAATGATACAAAACCAAATGTAGTCATAGCATCTAATATATGTATAAGACTTTTAAACATTGGCATTCCAAACTTCACTTTCCATCTAATATATCCATAGGAGGGGATGAATACAAACCCAAATGTTAATTCATTGCATAATTTTATAAGTGCATTCGGTGCGTTACCATTAATTCGTAAACATAAACGTAATATATGCCTCAGGAGCCAAAAAGAAGAGCAAACATTGCATCACCCATATCTACCAATTCGTATAAATTACCATGGGAAATGGATCTTATTTGAGCTGCTATCTTTGAGGATCTTAATTGGCCTCTCATACATTATTTTATCATCATATAACAGCACTATATATAAATTTACATGTGAACACATGTAAAATGAAACAGAACTTATTTGACCCCTCATACTTTATTTTATAAATAAGAACACACATTTGCATAGCAAGAGAAGGCTACAAATCACTAAGGTTGATTCATAGCATCCAATATATGCATAGGAGAGGAATGATACAAAACCAAATGTAGTCATAGCATCTAATATATGCATAAGACTTTTAAACATTGACATTGCAAACTTCACTTTCCATCTAATATATCCATAGGAGGGGATGGATACAAACCCAAATGTTAATTCATTGCATAATTTTGTAAGCGCGTCCGGTGTGTTACCATTAATTCGTAAACATAAAAGTAATATATGCCTCAGGAGCCAAAAAGAAGAGCAAACATTGCATCACCCATATCTACCAATTCATATAAATTACCATGGGAAATGGATCTTATTTGAGCTGCTATGTTTGAGGATTTTAATTGGCCTCTCATATATTGTTTTATCATCATATAACAGCTCTATATATAAATTTACATGTGAACACATGTAAAATGAAACGAAACTTATTTGACCACTTATACTTTATTTTATCATTATTCCTTCTCCAAACCCACCCCCCCTCCTATATTGATGCTATGTTTTTATGCATATCCATCAAGCAGAAAATGGTGGATACAGCTCCACACATGTTTAAGGTGTAACTGTAGTATGACTTTCATCAGATACCATAGCATTAAAAAAAAGGAAGAAAATCAAGAATGAATCAACATTAGTGATTGTTAGTTGGGCATTACTTGATTTGAAGTCAGGCTTTGTTTTATAATTTCATTACATTACATAATGCATTAAGAATGAATTGTTTTGGTCAGATTCATTTTATATTTTCTAGTTGGGCATTACTTGATGGTGGAGAAATGTTTTTGGTTATAAGGTTTGGGCCTTACAATGTGTCCTATGGCACAATATATATTATGGCAGGCATGCATTCCTTTATTAGTATAGTTTGGGGATGTCAGGAGGAATCAGCAACTCCCTTTTTGATTGAGAGGGCTTGTTTCTAGCAACTCCCAATGTGGTTGAGAGGGCATGCATTCCTTTATTATGCATCTTTGTATCTTCAATTTGGAGAATTTCGGTTTTATGTAAACTGAACAAGAATTCATAGTTACTATATGCAACAGAGGAATGGTATGTTCAATAGAGATGGTATGTTTTTTTCATAATAAACATGGTTGGATATTTCAGTTTGCTTCTATGATAGATTCGTTATTAAACGTATCTATACATCAATTTTGAACAAATGTGAATGAGGTGATATGCAGGAGAAGTTTGTATTTAAGTGCCATATACATAAATACATAGTTTAGTGGCATGTGAAACATAATTACAATAAATGATCTTTATCCTCATGGAACTCTCTATCACTTATAGGGAGAATTTGATGAAGCAGGAGATTGAAAGATGGATTTCTTATTGAACATTGAGTTTTCCAATTGCTATTGTCATTCAATTTGCTATTGGCATCCGAACTTCTGGCAAATTTTTTTTGGTAACAGAATTACCGCATTTTGCGGTAACAGACAGAATTTGCCTTCATATTTTGTTGTTATTGTTGTTAGTAAACAGAAAGGGAATAAGCTCCATATTTGTAAAGTGGTGTTAGCCGCTAAAATTTGAAAGAGGAGATGATTTTAAAATGTAGTTTAGATTTAAGATAGTTTAATTTAAAATAATGGGATATAACTTTTCGAAAATAATAATATAATTTGAAAAAAATGAAACGATGTACCGTACATTCAATAAGCTTGGATTAGTTGAGTGTAACAATACAAGTAATGCATTTATCCCGAAGGGTAAACACATCACTTGAATAGTGACACTCAACTAAATAAACTAAAGAATCTACGGTATCCGTTTAGTCTGCGAAACCAGTTTTATAAGCCGAGAAATTTCTCTATTTAATATAAATGATTAAATAGGGTTTATATTACATGGGTTCTAAAGTTTCCTATAGAGGCAAACCCTTATAGTTAATTACATTTTAAATGATGGGAGTCACTTAAAAAACTCTCGATTAAGATCAGTGGTTCTGCTTTCAAGAATTTCAAAGTTTAGGTATCCAAGATTGGACACGAGAAAGTCAAAAGGAAGTGGCTCAAAATAAGAACATTTTATTTTGGGAATCCAAAGGAACGAAGAAGTAGGGAATGTCATGGATCCAAGGAGAACCTCGGTGACTTCCCACCTATTCTATTTGTTTGGCTTTAATTTCGAGAAGATGTTATTTAATGTTTCAATCCTGTCAATTTTATTATTTAGGGCTTATATTTGCACGATATCCGATCGTACAAATAGCCTAAGAAGATAGGAGGATTTACATCGTACCGCCCGGCAACCTCGGAATCCTAAAAGTGTTAGGACTTATATTGCACAACAGGATAGTGTAAAAGCCTAAAGACGGAGTGAGGATTTACGTTGCACTAAGCGAACTACCTCGAAATCGTATGGGTTTTGTTATTTAATCCTAAAAAAAGGTTTTGTTGATGTAGACCCGTTTCGTTGCTGTAGACCACCCTCTTTCGTCCGTTGCATCCTCGTCGTGCTGCCCTCGAAGTTTTGCTCCAAGCTCCAAACTTCTCGTTGTATCGATTGCAAATTTGGAGTTTATGTTTTGTGTTTACATGTATAATTATTGTCGGGTCTCAGGGCCTGTCGCGGGGTACCTCCTAAACCAGGTGTCCTACTGGCCTCTATCCTAAAGTCCCCTGCAAGTCTCTAAAAAGCAACCTAATAATAAAAAGGGAACATGCTACGAAGTGTAGTAAGTTGTAAACGGTAGAGATCACAAGCATGCTATATTAAACAGTAATATATATATATATATATATATATATATATATATATATATATCACAAAACATGCTGTAATAAACAACAGGAAACAAGTATCACAGGCAGGCTATGCTAAAAAAGTGTGTTATATTAAAACATGCTAAGCTAAACAGAAGTATATACTGCAGAAAGTAAAATATATTATACTAAACAGGAATGCTGAGAATAAAAATATGTTATACTAAGCAGGAATATATACTACGGAAAGTAAAGCGAGCAAGTAGTGCGGTAAAAGAAAATGAAGTAGTGGTACTACGAAAGTACCGTGAGCGCTGATTACCTGTAGAGCGTCACTACCTGTTATTATTATCATTTTATTTCACGCGAGAAGAAGTAAGCACCAAAAGAAAATAAGAGTAGACGCAGTAAGGAAAACCTGACTAAGTAGGGGTGCTACTGTATATGTGAAAGAACTAGGACTGGGGCATCACACAGACAACTAAAAAAAAAGAAGAAAAGAAAAGAACAAACCTGTAGGGAATTCGTAGAAGTCCCGCATAAAATTTGTATAAAATCCGTATAAAATTACAAAGCACGGACTACAAGTCCAGGAGGACCGTAATCAAGATGGCGCGGAGGTCTCAGAGTTGTGCTATATATCCCGACCTTAGGTGCTAACTACCAGACCGACACCCTACGGAAGGCAGTCCAACCTCAACCCGAGTGGACCAACCGTGGACCTTTCGAATTTTCATACATTTCGATTTGCATGTCAATAAAACTTAAATGTGGAAAGTAATTTATATCTTGTGTAGGAAATTTCATTTTTTTTAATATTTTAGAACATGTATATGAGTCTTTTTTTATATAAAATAGTATAATTCATAGGTTAATCCCTCTAATCGAACTAGGACTACTGGCAGCCTAAGAGTGTAGATGACAAAAACCCCAAAGAAGGGCGAATAGTATCATAAATTCTTTCATCTACCCTCTCTAGGGTCTCAGAGTCAGGAGATAATATTCTAAAGACATCCCTTGTATCTCTCTAATGCACTGTCATAACCACCTCCCTAACCATCCTACTTACAGTCTTACTTGATGGCCCCACATATAGCAAATGGGCTATACGTGCACGCTTATGCGTCCTACATAAACGTGTAATTTAGACCAAGAAGCAAGAAGAAAACAAATGACAGAAGACAAGAAGAAGAAGAGAGGAAGGGAGACCCGCCTAAAACACCGTCATAAAGAAGGTGGATCGATCCTCAAAGCCACTGAAAACAAGCAATCCCGAAGCCTCAACGGCTCGGACTCGACGTACTCGACTAGCATATATTAGGGTGAAACCCCGACAAACCTCGCAAATTCCAACACATGAAGACTAAGCACAATTTTCATAGGACAAGAGGGTAGTAGAAAACTCCAAGATCTGACCGCTTGGGATTGTCCGATTCCTAAGCTATCCCTCCTTCGAACCAAAGTATTTAAGCCCGAGACTAAGCTACATAAGCCCCAAAACCGAGCCCAACAATGTACCAAAATAGGGCCAAAACTGCAGCACGAAATTTTCAAAACCGGTCCCAAATTGTAGCCCAAAAGTTTCCAAAACTAGGCTCAAACTGCAACCCAAACTAATGCCAAACCGGGCCCAAATTGCAGCCCAAAAGTTTCCAAAACTGGGCTCAAACTGCAGCCCAAACTAATGCCAAACCGGGCCCAAATTGCTGCCCGACATATCATTAAAACAGGTCAAAAACTGCCATATATATATAGCCAAAGGAAAAGGAAGTCCAAAAGCATGTAAATATATGGCAATTAAATGGTGTGTATATATATATATATATATATATATATATATATATATATATATATATCTCCTCACAAATTGTTGAAAGCATTATGAGATTAGCTCCAGTAGGAAATTAAATAATAAACCTTGCCTTTAAATCATTTTCACAAGTTCTCTCGAACCACTAAAGAAAAAGTAACGGTGTTGGTGGCTCACTCAACCTTTGCATAGCCGATCCTCATTTAATGGGAAAATTTTTCCATCGGGACTTCGCACGTACCTCTACATGCGGAATCCAATTATACGCCGCCACGTGGCATCCCGCCACGTATGATGCCACGTGGTGTCGTGGGTCCTGCTCAGGAGAGAAAATTAAATTAAATGAAAATAAATTCGACCCGGCCCGAAACCCGGATCGACTGTCGTAACGCCTTCCGACGTTCACCTTTCAAAAAAAGCTTTTCATCTCTCCCGTAACACCTACCGCCATTTCACCTTTCATCTTCTTTGGAATTCCGACGGCCATTTCGCTACCCATTAACGTCGGTGACCCCACGAGACACAATTCCGGTGCTAGCACTAGCGAAGGAGAAGACAATGGCGTCCGAGCGGTCGGTTAAGTCAAGGTATGGGGAATTTTTTATTCTGGATAGGGTTTAGAAAACCTAAAACAAGTTTGAGGGTTTAGTAAACCTCAACAAGACTAAGGCATATTGTTTAGGGCATTCTAAAAACTAAATTCTGAAACATGAATTACTCTAATGCATGAATAATACAACAATAATACACAAGTAACACACTAATGAGCTTGCAATAATCGACTAAAACATATATTTTTTTCGTGGTATTGTTGTATTATTCTATGTAATAATTTTCTTAGTCAATAACCGGCATCCTAAATAAAGCAATAACATTAATTAAACACTGTTTTATATGTATTTTTGTTGTATTATTGTCGTGTTATTACCGTGTTATTCATGTTTTAGGGCTATGTAATTTAAGTATTATTGATGTGTTACTTTAGTTGATGTGTTACTCTTGTGTTCATGTGTTATTCTTATGTCTTTAGGTTATTAGTTTGTTTATACAGCAATAAGATACATGAAACACTGGTTTGACGTTTTATTATTGTGTTATTGTTGTGTTATTACAATGTTATTCATGTATTATTAGTGTGTAATTCATGTGTAATTCATATATTATTAATGTGTTACTTTAGTTGATGCATGTTGCTCATGTGTTCACGTGTTATTCGTAGGTGTTGTTTGATGTGTTATTCCTGTGTTATTCCTGTGTTATTCATGTGTTATTCCTGTATTATTCCTCATGTGTTATTCTTGTGTTATTCTTGTGTTATTCAAGTGTTATTCCTGTACTATTCCTCATGTGTTATTCTTGTGTTATTCCTGTGTTATTCCTGTATTATTCCTCATGTGTTATTCTTGTGTTATTCATGTGTTATTCCTGTGTTATTAATGTACTTCTGTTGTATGGTTGTGTTATTCATGTATCACTGTTTTAGTCTGATTTATTTTGATGTGTTATCCTCTGTTCATGTGTTATTCTTTAGTGTTTAGGTTATTGTAATTTTTTATGTGTTATTTCTGTGTTATTCCTGTATTATTATTGTGTTATTCATGTATTAATGTTCTATTAATATTGATGTATTTCTGCTGTCTGGTTGTGTTATTCATGTATTATTATTTTAAGTTGATTTATTTTGATTGTTATACAATTTTCATGAGTCATTTGTGTGTTATTTATGCATAACTTTGTTCATTTTGCAGGATAATGAGCGCAAGGACTTTCAACTGCAGATGTCGTCCATCTGCAGTGAGGGCTGTACTGGATGGACTTAGGGATCGCATTTCCGAGCAGACTGTAAATAACTTAAGGGAAATGAGGGTCTACAATTTTTTTGACATACCCCCTATCCTCAAGACAATGTTCTGACTTTGCATATTTTGAGATGTTGGGATAACAAGATGGGGGTTTTCAGATTTGGTGGGAAAGAGGTGAGGCTAGATGCTGATCACGTGGCCTTGTTGCTTGGCATGCCTGACAGAGGAGAGTGTGTCGCATGGAAGAGAAGTGGACTAGCTGCGGAGGATGCCAAAGCAATAAAGGAACAATTGACATATTTTTTTGCAGAAGGAGCATCTACCCCTCCTTTTGAGCAGCTGTATTTAAATTTTTTGCTAACTAACCTATTTTTTCCTTCTAGCAATTTTCACGTGCACGCAGAGCTTGCTACGTTTGCTGATGATTCACAGGTCTTTCCCTCCTTTAATTGGTCTGCTGCCATATGTGAAATGCTATTAGAACAAGTCACCACAGCTTACACGAAATTAAAGGATAATAAATCATTAGGCTATATCCAAGATTTCGTATTTCTGCTTACGGTATGTAATCCTTAAAAAGATTTCATTATGAATTTTAGTTTTATTGTTTTTTTCTCTTACATTAATGGTTATTATGTATGACATCTTCAGCTATGGTTTTACGAGATAACATCACTGGTTACTCCTGCCGCCCCTGAGGCTCGAGCACGCATGCTGAGATGGCCAACAAGTCATGGGCGGACTGCGAACATGGATTCATGAAGCATTTAGGGGTCTTCATCCTTCACAGGTTTGTCATTCATTGCATTAAATTAATTGTAAATGGTTATACAATGACATATTTAATTTCATTGCAGGTCAATGACACGTTCTTGGATTTGAGGGATGACGAAGTACAGCTGCTCTCAAATCCGGATCAGAGACCACGTACTCCTCCAAGGCCTCGCCCACAGCACGAGACCGAGGCAGGACCATCCTCACCTAGAGCAGGTACTCTAGTGTCGAGTGAGATGACCCCAGTGATTGGTCGTACTGGTGGTCCTGTTGATATTGAAGCTACGTATGAGCTGATGAGACATCACCACCAAGTGACCTTACATATTCAAGACAAAGTGGACACACATGATGTACAGCTGCATACGATATCTGATGTCGTCACCAACCTCACAGGCCTTGTACATAGGTTGGTTGAAAACATGGCTGATAAGGAGGTGGAGAAGGAGCAGTCCAGTAGCAGTTCCCGGAAAAGGTCGTTCGAAACACCGGTCACTCAGTACCAATTCAGAAGAAGACCTAAGGTAGCTGATGTGTTGACCTCATTTTTGATGAGGTCTTCCTTTCTTCTTTTTAGTGCTTAGGATCTAGCCTTAGGCTTTTCCTTTGACTATCTTAGAGGACTAGAATTGGGACCCGCCTTTTAGAAATTCAAACCACTTCTAAATTCCCTGCAAACTCCACAAACTTGACTATAGACCCCTAATCACCTAGAGGGTTGAAATCAAATGTGGAAGTTTAAAGGATGAGTTCCTATAGGATTCTTTGGCCTTAGGATCGCTTCCAGGTGGCTCGGTGTCAGTGAAGGGCCGACATACATTACACTTACACACTACATTTCCACACACTTCCTAAAACCACACCCATACCCAACTTGACCTCCCGACTCATGTAGGTGATTCACATGGATGGTCCTTAACCCCTAAGCCCTCGGTAAGAGGGTTAGGAACAACATAGTGAATGCCTCAAATGAGTCCTTTCATGGCTCATATGGGCTTGAAATGGCTTCATGGCTCAACCAAAATGATTTCTTTCCACCTAAATTCACTCAATCTTCAATTTCCCAAATTTTCAATTTTTGACCCCGGGACCCTACACCTACTAAACCTACCCAAAACCTTTGAAATTACCCAAATTTTCGCAAAATTTCCAAATTACCTAAAATTTTCCAAAATCAATCCCAAACACCTCCACATCACTCAAATTGATCATCCATACCCAAAAATACCAAAAATTCCAAAAATACCCCCCAATACCCTCCAAATACCCAAAATACCCTTCTTGGCCTAAAAATCCAAAAATTCAGAAAATTCCCAGAAAATTCCAGAAAATCCCAAATATTCCCAATTTCATTTTGTCCAACTACACCATGGGCCAATTTTGTCAATTTACCCTACTTTTGTCAAAACCCCCAAATTGACCCATTTTAACCCAAAGTGGACCCAATGTCAAACCAAACCTACCCAATTGACCCCAATTTTGGTCCAATTCAATTCTAAACTTCAATTCAACATTCCCAATACCAATTTAGACCAAATCCAAGTCCAATTTGATTGACATTTGGATCCAATTTCACTTTGGGCCTTAAAGCCCAAATTTGGACCCATGACCCAAACTTAGCCCAAACTAACCCAATTCAACTCCAATTAACCCCAAATCTTTTCTAAACCTTCCTTAACATCCTCATAAACAAAACAATAACATGATTTGCTCAAGATTTTGACCCAAACCCCACTCAAATTCAACCCAAAATCAAAAAGCCCAATTTTGACCTAAACCCAAATCTAACCCAAATAGGCCCAAACCTCAAAATTAAGACCCAACCAAAGCCAAAACCTCTTTGAAACACTCCCATAAACATTTCTTAACATTTATTTTACATCAATTTCAACCCTAGCCCAACATTGGCCCAAGTTAGCCCAATTTGACCTACATTGGCTCATTTACCAAATAAACCCAAATTCAATCCAATTCAAGCCCAAACTACCCCAAATTTGCTTCAAGTTATTCATGAAACATCCCTAAACCAAAACCAACAACTATTTGGCCCAAACTTCTACAAAAAATTCCCATCCATGAACACATCCTTAAACTTAAAAGCCCACTTCCCTTAAAACCTTCTTAAAAGCCCATTTCCTTCAAAATTCAAAAGCCCAAATCTACCCTAAAGCCCACATGACATCTCCATTTGTCATCCATTTAACTAAATCCATTACCTAAGTCCTAAAGTCACCATCAAATTATTCCAAATCAAGTTTCATACAAATTTCCATCAAAACATCCAAAATTCTTAAAACCCTTTTCATGAAACAAATCAACCTTTTCCCAAGCCAAATGAAGCCATGAACAAGCCATTCTCAAGCCACATGAAGCCATGAGGGCTTTGACTTGTCATTAGTCCATTTATGGCAAGAAGAGGGGGTTCTTTCTTAAACCTCCTTTAACCTTTTTTTACCTTAATCATGTCACACACTAAACCATGTTTAGCCACCTCATCATGGATGGAGACTTCACCATTCCTTCTAAGTCGACCTAAATGATTCCTCGACTCAAAATCGAGCTTGGAAGGGTGCACCAAGCCCAAAATGGTGGGTTGACCCAAACCAAGCCAAAGTGAGCCTTCTCCCATTCCATTTAAATCAAACTCCTTTACACATGTCAAACCTCGATTGCCTACACTAAACCCCGACCCCGACCCACTCGACCAAGATGGTGACCATTGCTCGGCCGGCCGGCCACCGAGCCGCCGGAAAACACCATGGCCGAGAGCTCGCATGTGAGCCAACATTGAAATTCTCACTTGCTGAGCTGCCCCATGCCTAATGGTCACCATGGCTGATCTTCTCCTCACCAGAGCAGCTGATCCCAAGCCCTAACTCCCTCTGAGAGGCCTTCCACCCTCTCCTATTTAAACTCCACCCCTCTCGGCCATGAGGGGAGCCAAGCACAAACCTTGCCAAAACTCTGCCAAAATTGTTCCAGATCCTTCTCCACTCTTAGAGCACCTGATCCCCACTGAATTCCAGCCCCAATTCCTTCTAGCTAAGCCCAATTTTGAGCTCAAACTTTAGCCCAAAACCAGGACACTTCTCCACGGTGAGCCAATTCCCAAATTGATTGGTTCTACACCTTCACCGGACCGAGGGAAGGTGTCCACCACTAAAAGCCCCATCTCCGGGCCACCCGATTGCTCCGGCCTCCAAGCTTTGTGATCGGGCTCGGTCGAAATCATATCCGGACAATTCACCGGACCGAGAGACTTCATCCGGAGCTTGCTAGGGACCCAATCGAAGGTGCAACAACTCTCGGATTGAAGCCACACTTCTGCGAGCCAAGGTATGAGCTAACTCTTCATCCCGAGCTTCGGAGATTCTCTATTTCAAATGCCTTAGTTCCAATGCATGTTAGCCGTATAGATGTGTTCGTCTCTTCGAAGACGAATCCATAGAGCATAAGAACATAAAAATCCATTGAGAATCGAGTGAGATCTTAGGGATTTAGTGTGGACGGCTCTCGGGTGAGAACACTTGGGGACGATGAACGGATGCCGTCCATTCGATACACGCGCGCACGGACGGCCAGGATTGCGTCGGACCGAGGAGACGGTACGAGAACCGCGGGGCCCGGCCGGCGACTCGGGTGGCGGCGTCGAATGGGAGCGCGACGCGTGTGCGTTCGGAGCTGCCGAGGTTTCGCGCGGCGCCGCGTGGATAAATAGAAAATTAGGGTATTTTCTTATTTATTTAATTCCCTAAACTTCAAAAATCCATATCTTTGTGTAGAAAAATCACAAAAATAAAATAAAAATACCCTCTTGCTCGAGTGAACGGAGGAGAATAATGTGAAA